>VWZK01019954.1:8846-36315 GCA_013396935.1 Baryphthengus martii
AGGTGATTGTGCCCCTGTACTCGGCACTTCTGAGACCGCACCTTGAGTATTGTGTCCAGTTTTGGTCACCACAGGATAAGAAGGACATTGAAGTGCTGGAGCGGGTACAGAGAAGGGCAACGAGGCTGGGGAGAGGTCTAGAAAACATGCCTTATGAAGAGAGGCTGAGGGAACTGGGGCTGTTTAGTCTGGAGTAGAGGAGGCTGAGGGGAGACCTCATTGCGCTCTACAACTACCTTAAAGGAGGTTGTAGCGAGGCTGGTGCTGGTCTCTTTTCCCAGATTACTAATGATAGGATGAGAGGAAATGGCCTCAAGTTGTGCCAGGGGAGGTTTAGATTGGATATTAGGAAGAGATTCTTTCCTGAGAGAGTGGTTAGGCACTGGAACAGGCTGCCCAGGGGGGGGGTGCAGTCACCATCCCTGGAGGTGTTTAAGAGACAAGTAGATGTGGCACTTGAGGCTATGGTCCAGGGGTTAGGGATGCTGGAATGGAAGGTTGGACTAGATGATCCTGGAGGTCCTTTCCAACCATAGTGATTCTATGATTCTATGATTTCACACTTTATAGGAACTCTTAGAAGCCATGTAGTGCATGAAATGTGTCGTCTTCTACAAATCACAGATGTAAAATATATATTACAGTGGATTGGATCACCTTTGTAGTTGAGCCCTTGATGTGCCCCAAAATGATCTGTAAATACAACGAGGCCCTAATAAAATGTGTCAGCATGGAATGGAAGGTCCCGCCTGAATACCAGGTCTCTGCCTCTGGGAATAAATGTGGTGTTAATACTGTCTTAGCTTGAGCTAAGGCAAAAATCCTTCTAACTCTGTCCTTTATCTGGTTGGCTGGAAGAATCTGCTGCAGGGTTAGTTAGCTTTCTACTATGATTCATAGATGTGCTTTCTCATCTATATTACTCTCTTATACAGTGAATGTTGCTATGTTCTTCTTTCTTTAAAGTAAAATGTCTGTTGTTTAGAGTACTAGAACTTAGATATCTTGAAAAATGTAATTGATTGTCATCAAAAGAATATATGACTTTTTTGAGGGGCGATTCCCACTCAGCAGTACCTGTTTGCCTGTTCACACAACATGGATTAAATGGATCTTTATCCAAAAGCTCAGCTTCAGAGCTCCAGTTGAAAAATCTCCTTGCATCTCAAAAAATGATAACCATGTGGTATAGGATAGGAGGAAGAATATGAGGAAAAAGGAAGATAAAAATACTTTACCCAGATACATTTGTACCAAACGAGATACCGGTCTAGAAAAGTAAAGGAAAAAAAAAAGACATGCACAGACTGTCCCCTGTAGACAATCCAGCTGTGTGTTTTCATAAATTCTTTAATGACTTTTTAGGCAGAAAATGCTTAGAAATGCCTTCAGTTTTTGAACTATGACAATGACACAGGCAACACCTGACAAGATATTTCTGGCAAGAAACATTATTTCAAACCAGAAGGAGAAAACAGCACATGCACAAACTCCTGGTACTTCTAGGTGTATTCTGATAAGAATTTATATGGAGATCAGTATTTTAAATAAATAAAATAGCTTATATTTTAGAGAATATCGTCTCTGAAGGGAGTATCTGGCGTCTTACCCCAGCAGAAAAAAGGAGCTGCCTTTGAACGTACAAGTTTGTAGATGTGCGGCGCTGACTCGTTCTGGGATTAGTCACTACATTTTCCTCTGCTGAAGCGAAGAGAAGAATAAAATATTTTGATGGTGTGCTTTTGGTTTGGGGTTTTGTATGTGTGTGTTTGTGTTTTGTTTTTTTTTTTTGTCTTTGCCTTTTGCCAACTCATAATGTTGGCAGACATAAACTATCATCCTTAGGAAGTTTAGGCTTAAGTCTGAACAGAAGGAAATGGAAGAATCAGTTAAGGAGATTCTTCTTGCCTTCTCAGTTCACAGCCTTGCTGGGATAATTGTTTTCTTGACCTGCCAATGAGAACAAAATAGAAGAGCAGAGCCCTGTTCACTGATAAGTTTATTAGGAAAATTGGAATCCTGAGCTCTTTACATGTGTGGATGAAACTGCTTTTATCAGGAGAGAGAAAATAAGAGAGCAACTTAAATAGTAATTTGGAAGATCAGAATATCCTCCATAAAAGAAAGGTGGCACTCTGATAAGTGGATGGGCTTCCTGTTTTTTTTTAAGTATCGAATACACAAGTGAAAACATCAAATTGATTAAGATGATGCCTTTTCTCTCAAATTAGAAAATCTCCTGAGCGATAAAAACACCCATGGAATATACCAGTGGTATCTTCTTTGAGAAAATTCTTCCCTTTGTTTTAGTTAAAATATTAAATCACTGATTGGATAATGCTGGGCAGTCACAATCTGAACATTGCATTATTTTCTTTATCTTGCTAAAAAATATTAATTGAATAACTGAGCTCCATTTTTTTAGAAAAAGCTTGCAAGCCACTCAATATTTACACATGAATTCATGAGGATTTTGAATGTAGAACTGAGGGGAAATATTAGGAGAAATTGATGTAACCTCTGTGTCCGAGTTTAGTACACAGAAGGAATCTAAGTCATTTATTATATCCATTTATTTCAGGTAATAACGGCTTCTGAGCCAAGAATAAAGAAGAATATATAGACTGAGAGGGACCTCTTTCTGTTCATTACTGACAGACTTTGGTTGTGCTCATGTTCTGGGTACATGACCAATGTCAGCTACAGATGCAGCTGTGGAGGAGCTCCCTTTCTCATGACTGCCTGTTCTGAATTAGACGAATCTCTGACGGACACCAACAAGGCCAGAATACTAAAAAAAAGAAGTAACTAATCAAAAGATCATCCTTTGCACATGATTTTTGTGCCAGTGGCTTAGCAGCGTCTCCTAATACCTTGTGTTTATGAATTTTGCAAAAGAAATGCACTACGTATTTCACTATTAAATACAAAGTCTTTCACATCTTGAAACTGGAAGCTTCATGAACTTGCTTCTCCGATTAAACACTTCTTTTATATTTGTGTGAGCAGTGGTACCGCCCATATTTCTGAAAATTGTGGGATTCTAACTATTGGTGATACGAAGAAGTATAATGACAGCAGCAATTTCTTATTCTGCTATACGTAAAAGTTAAGCCTCTGATAAACTCTGGAAAAAAAACACATAATGCTACAAATAGAATAGTTTTAAGAAATAGGTACAAAAGAATCTGTGTTAAAAATGAAAAATAAGGTTTAGCAGTATATTCCTTTATTCGAGTATAAATTGAACAGATAAAAATGAGTTTAATGTTTTGTTGTTTGCCTCGTCTCCCTTTTTTAATCCTTCCAAAGGAAAAAAGTTGAAAAAACAAATATATGAATCTGAAATGTACGAATCTAAAATTTCTATTTGTATGTTTGCTTATACGTGTATAAATATTTTAAATTTCTCTATGTTCCTCTCCTTCCACAAAAAAACAGTAGGCATGACTTGATTAATTCTCTTCTATATATTTGTGTTCTTCCTGATGTTTTTCTCAGACAGATGCAATATTCAATGTTATATTTCAACTGTAATCTACCAAACATGATTAAAATCACTGACTTCTTTAACTAGATACGATGCCACAGTTTTTATAGGAGTCCTTTGTTGCACCAAGGTGCGAGCTGAAAACAAACAGTTTATACTACGGAACTGGTTCCATGTTGCATGACTATAGTGTAGTGCTCCTTGCATTACTGCTGAAGCAATCACATTCCTTGCAAACTTGCTGAAGTTTGATATGGTCTTGGTCTATAAACTTGTAAAAGACGCATTCCAAGGACATGTAAAACAAGATGCAAATACCGATTTCCACAACTGCCACCACCTAGCTTTCTCACAAATAAAGGTCTTTCTCAATATATCTGCACACGGAAACAAACCGAAATATTACAGAAGCACGTATATCCATGTTAATGCTTGCAGATGTGGCTGATAAAAGTATGTGTATGTCTTTGTTAAGACTGCCTCCTCAATTCTGAGAGCAGAAATTTTCTGCTGAGAGTGAATCATTCTAACCTCATTAGATTGTAGCTATTTAGGAATCAGTTTTACAAGCTTAGATACCAAACTCTTCATATCCTGCAATGCTAAGGATAAAGTATAGTCTCTGAGGTATAAGAAAGTCCTGCAATGAGTAAACTTTGGTTGACATTCCAGCAGAGTTTTCCTTAAAAACTTACAATGTCTACAGTTCAGTCACTTTTGTTAACTATATTTACAATCCTTTTAAAGAGTAGAAATATCACAGTGTGCTACAAAGAAATACCTTTTTTTTAATTAATCGGAGTGTTTCAGAAGTCCAAATACAAAACATGGTCCGAGAGTATGTTGCATGCCTCCTTTATTTAATAACATGGACACTTAACAACAAACTGGTTTAGAGTTACACAGGTACACGCAGGGTTGGCCAGAGCCAAGTCTACTGTAGCCAAAAAAGCATACAGGCTAGGAACCCGTTGACAACGGTAGCCCCCTTATTTGCCCTGATAGACCTCACTTGGGACTTTCACCCACCCTCTCTGCTTCCTGACCCGGGAGCTCCATTTATGCTCTGTGCAGCCCTACCCTGCTTGGAAGCTGGGGGATTGTGCCCTTGGAGGTGAGGCTGCGGTGTGCTGTGCTCGTGCTGGCCGCCTCTCCTCCTGCCACAAATCCGCTCTTGCTGCTCCCTAAGAGTGTCTTAGTGCAGACTCAGGGTCACGTTAAGGTTGTGATACGGTTGCTGGTTTGAAGGGGACGTGGACTGAGTGGTCTGAAGCACAGGTAGAACTGATGCCTGGCAGTCTGTGTCTGCAGGTATGTAGGCACGCCTGGAAAAACAACATATGAAAATTAGTATTGAGCACTCATCCAATAAGAAGTGGAAATTAATGAAAATCAATGGAACTATTTAAATATTACTTAAAAAAAAAGGTACTTTTGCAGTTGAATGTATTTTTGTGTTTTCCACTGATGTAAGTAGGAAGGTGCCATCCACATTTATACTTCATTAAATAAACATGAAGAAACCTGAAAAATAAAAAGGAAAACTGCAACTTTCTTCCTTGTCAGGATGAAGAAACTTTTCAGTGAGAGATGTGCTATTTAAATTGTGCCAGCCAAAGCTGGGGATCGGCAACAAAGTACCTGAATAGAGATTGTTTCCCAGATTCCAGAAGAAAGAATCTCAATTATTCAGAGTCAATAACTGCCTAATACTTTTCTATGTGATTCTAAATTCTGACATGAAGGATCATCAGCTATTAGACCGCTTTGATATTTTCTATATTTCAGAAAATTGAATAATTAATTGTTTCTTTGTTTCTGAAGTTCTGATGCCCTGGTTTTGTCTGCTATGCAAATACCGTTACTAAAGATGTTCACAGCTACACCTCAGCATGGGCAGTGTGCCTTATTACACCATATCTCAGATAATATTCTTTTTTTCTGATTCCATCACATTTTGCTGTGACTTTTTATCATCAGTTCTTTAAATAAGATGAAACTTCATAAAGACTATTCTTGAGTTGTAAGGTTTTATAGTGTAAAAATACATTATGTATTTGTGCTAAAAAGAGCTTTTTTTTGATACATATAGAGAAACTGTAATGATGGTCACTATAATATTTTTTTTATTTAAGAAATTAGGAGGTGGGGAAGGAGAAAATGAATGTTAAAGCTACATCTCTTGTGATGTGTTCTAATTTCTGCATCACTGTACCTGTCTCTTACAGTGCTGGAGTACTGCTGCAACTTAACACAGCTGCCTGGAGTTCTGTAAAACTGGTTTCTGCGGTGGCAATGGTATGTGTACTTGGTGAATAGCAATAGATTCTTAATATGTTGATAACAGGAAAGAAAAAACAATCAGATTTTTTTGATTGTGTGTTTTAATTATTGATTAAGCTGGATTAAGCTGCATTAAAAAGATGTTTGAAACGAAAGATGAATTTGCTTGAGAACTGAAATATACCTGAATGTGTTTGTGCTTTGGGGTTAACTGTAATGTGGTTTGGTTTGAAAATTCCTTTTCTTTTCAGTATTCTGGTGATGTTATAGCATTCAGATCATTTTTAAATTCCTGACATGCTTATACTTGCTACAGTTTTGGGAAATAAAACCCCCAAACCGACCACAACACCCCACCCCTTCCCAACACCCACCCCCTCATCGTACTCCCCTCCAACAATTCTGGTGTTGCTGAAATGGGCTAATGTTGTTTGCCTTATTAAATATGTGGGAAAGGCAAGAGAATATATCAGGAAAATTGTCCTCTGTGATTTAATTAAATGTTATTGTAAAATACTCCGGTTTTAATTTTTACAATGTAAGTATCATTTCCTGTGTTTCAGGCCGAAGCTTTACTGAGTGAAACTACTACTAAGCATTCTTCCACTCCATTTATACACGATGGCTCAAATAATCCTTTCTTCTTAAGTCCCTCAAAGCTATTTACCTATAGAGTTGCATCATCAACTATTTAGGGAATATTACCGCAGGCACATGTGGAAAATTGCTCTGTAAGTTAACGATAGAAAGCATTCCTTAAAAATCATGTCACAGAGTGTTAATCTCTTCCCTTTTCATCTCCCTGGGCCTGTTCCTTCTGTTCTGTTTGCTAAGAGAAGTCCCTTTTGTGGACTGTCACCATCTTCATATTATCGTGCTATTGGCAAGAATAAAACAAGGTTTAACATCACCTGTGGTTGTCTTTGCTGGTTATATTTATTCTTAGTGTATGTATTCTAAGGCATATATATATGTGTACTGACATATCAGTTATTTCTCTTTTCATGTAATTCTCCTCCAAAGTTTTCCTTGTTGCAAACTAGTCCATTACCCAAGTGGTTTATAACATCTTCTAGAATCTATATTCTGTATTTATCCTTGACAATTTATTTTAGGATAACGTAACATTTTTTTTGTTACCTGCCTATTAACTGACTTTTTCAAAGTATGCTTTCAATGCAATTTCAATGTTGGAATGGGGATTCATTAATAGCGCCAGCGTGACGATGTACCCAATGGAAGAGAAGGCTTAAAAGAATGCAGCTGTTGGAACTACGGTTCTCATGTGGACACTGATCAGACTGCTCCAAATGAGTTTCCTTTCAGTGTGTCTGGTCTGTACTTCTCTGATCTTTCTGCCTTTTCCCTCCTTACTGCTCCTTCAAAGCACCAAGTCTTCTTCTTCTACGATGTTGTTAAGCATCTTTGGGGTTTGTTCCTTTTTCTGGTGTAGGGTCTGTGCTCTGTTTCTCCCTCTACAGAAGAGTTAGAGGAACTTGAAAGTCTTTTAGTTTAAGACAACTAACTGTCCCAAAATGTTTGAGATTAAATTAGTCTGAGATAGAGAATGGAAGCACCTGCTCCATTTGAGATCATGTTCTATCTCCTTATAGAAGCCTGTTAAAGGTACAAGTATCCACATAACCAGTGGATCATAATCAGTCCCAGCTTAGCTGCTCAGGCAGTTATTGTTAGTTTTACTGTTTTGCAACACTTTTACTACATACTGGAATGCTTCAGCACTTCCATAATGTTAACTAGGAACTATAAAATATATGGAACAAGAATATAGGCTTGAAATAGAAAGCAGTCCTGTGATGAGATGGGCTGACCTTTTATGCTAATTGAACTTCTTTGGTGTATTATGCACAGCGGATAAGATATACATTTCCCAGACACTCGAGCCTTTATTTCAAAATCTCTGTTAAACAAACTTTTTGTGTTCATATTACCTTCAAAGAGAGATATTAGCTTTTGTAAAATTGAGGAAATTCTCCAGGGAGCAACTTTCTCTCTTTGCAGTTTCCTTTGCAGAAAGATAATCATATGGAAAACAAGTTTGAGTTCATATATAATTCCTGAGTTGTAGATAGCCATAATACTGTTTATTAAGTGCTATGTATTATGTATTTAGTCTGTTCTCCTTCACCACACAGCTGATACACCTGTCTCACAGAACCAATGTGTTTTACTTTCCCTCACGCGATGCAAAGTACGTGCGTATTTGTTATGTAAACCTGTAGTCACTCATAAATACACCTGACAGTGTGTCATAGTGGGCTCATTTACACATCTGCTTAAGTGCTTAGGTCTGAGGAAAGCCTCAGAAAAGTTGATGGCAAGCACTAGAAGTTTATGAAAGGCGCTGTGAGTTCTGATTGGTTCTTCCCAGGCTGGAGGATGGGAAATCCTTCCAGTATCCTCCAACATATCAGCACCATTATTTGTAGGGTTCTTTCTGAAATCAAAAAGCGTTGGTTTTCATTTTTTTTTTTTTAATACAAATGTCACTATTCCTTTTATGTGATGATTTTGCATCTGAGACAATTTCTCAGATATATGATAATCTGCCAGCACTGGAATTTCCTTTATGTATTTGGATGGTATTTGTGGCTTTGCCTTCTTGGTAGATCTGTGGACTACTTTATTTCAACCTCTGATAAGAGGAGAACCAGATACTGACAAAACCTTTCCTTGTACTTAGTGAACTTAGTCTTTTCTCACCATTTCAATGTTATGATCTCAGTTCTGTCCTGAAGCTTTTTTATTGGTTGTTGCTTTGACAGCTAATTAAAAGATAATATATAAAGCTCACACAAGTCAGACTTTTTATTTTTCATAAAGCATATTTTCTCTCTTTAGTAGGCATCCTTTCTGTATCAGACTGTAATTTCCATCTTTCCACATAATGAAACTGACATATCAAAAAGCAATTATCCCACAGAAAACTCAGAACTTTTTGACTTACGGAGCATGTAAATGCCATGAGATAGATTATTTTGTATTGCATGTTGTGTATGTGCACACTAAGAAAGGGTTATGTTACCAAACTTTGCAAAATAGTCCATTAAGTACATTCAGTACTCTCAGACTGCTTTCTGATGGCCAGGTAGCTAGAGATTTTTTACCTATGCATCAACAGTTAATACCAACTTACTGCTACAATTAATGTCAATCTAGAAAATATGGACTCTAGCCAGTTTGGAATGTCCATTGTCATTGCAGAAACATGTGATTACTACAACTGTAGTAGGCAAAACAGCCGATGAACATGAAAAAAAGAGTAATAATTTATCTGAGGTCTTCCCTAGACTTAGAATCCAAGCATTTTGCTTGCCGATGAAGGGTCTGTTTTGATGGACTGCTGCATAACGTCAAAGTTGTGTTCAAATAGTCTGCTGAAATGTTGTGCCATGTGGTATATCCTATGAAGTTTCGAATGTTTTTTAAATCACACTAAACTTTTGATTAATGTTCAACAACTTGACTGTTTGTATTTGGGACAATTTTACATCTTTGAATATTTTCCTGCTTGGCTCAGAAATGTTGAGATACATTGAGTTATACTGCAGACAATTGTTGATAGACTATTATTTTATAAATGATAACTAAAATTTTATAATTTTAATAATCCTAAACCCATACACATCCATTGCCAGAATATGTGTATGAAGTACTGTATCTGTGAATCTTTGTGTTTGCTCCCTTATCAAATCTAGGACACTTATTTTTCTGCTGTCCAAAATATTTAATCTTCATAAATCTAGACTGAAATCAGCAGGATCTGCAGATAAACAGTCCATCAAAAGATGGTAATTTTTTTTTGATAGATGTATGACAGTAAGACCAGGAAAATAAGCAGATGGTCAGACAAATCAAGGTCTTGACTGACAGCAGCATGGGACCCAGTTCAATTTTTAGGGCTTATTATTAAGATATTTAGTATCATTTTGCACCCTTGCCCAGAAACCCAGGGCATTTTTCCATTTTCTTGTAGCTCAGAAATAAGCAGTTTTTCAAGGTTTGCAACAGTACGGCAAGGATTTGAAATAACAGAAGAGGTAACAGGCAAGAGAAAGGAACTACAATTCAAAAACAATTTAGAAACACAGAAAAGGCCAAAATACACAGGTTTCCTGTTAAATGCCCTTGAAAGCCATGCTCCCTGCTAGTTAT
Source organism: Baryphthengus martii (assembly GCA_013396935.1). Taxonomy (NCBI): domain Eukaryota; kingdom Metazoa; phylum Chordata; class Aves; order Coraciiformes; family Momotidae; genus Baryphthengus; species Baryphthengus martii. Next base: position 18,796 of record VWZK01019954.1, read on the forward strand.
TCTCACTTGCTTTTACTGGATTCCCCTAGTGTAGTTAATTGCTCCATCTGTTAGACAGATAGCAGTTTTTCCTTTGCTCTTTTCTCACTCTGATCTGGTTGGCTTTAGTTTACAGCAGCCTCTAGACTCCTTCAGTGAGTTCAGAATAAGATAAATGATAAATGATAAATGAGGTCTTTGCCCCCGGAAAGATGATTCCTGGGTTGGAACCTTTTCTTTACTTTCCTTAAAAAAAACCCAAACGAAGAAACGAAAAAAACCAACAACCCAAGAACAAAACAGAAACAAAACAAATTGAGCCTGTTCTGCTTATAATTTCTCTTGCTAACTTTGAAAGATTTATTTAGTCGAATAATGTCTTCATGATGACACTTTTTTACTGAAAAAATGAGTGCAGTTTAGTTCCCCATCCTTGAATGGTTCTGTGTGGTATTTCCATCTGCTCTACAATTTTGTTTTCTTTAAAGAATGATACCAAAGTATAGAGAGTATCATTTAGGCTTGCTCTGACCTGATCCTTTGTCCCAATCTAGCCAATGTGGAACACTTTCAAGGCTTTTCAGATCTGCAGGGAGTGTTCCTACCCTCTGGAGCTCCAACCTGGCTTTCAGCAGTAAGTATGATTAACAGCACGGCTTGCAGGAGGCACGAGTGTCACATGGAGAATGTTTTGGAGCTCCCTGTCTGCATGAAAGCACTTCCTCTTCTGCTAGATGCAATTCACAGTGTTTTAGTACAGGTAACCCTCCTCATCTGTCATATACCTTTTGATGAATCAGTCTTTTATATTGTGTCCCTACATAGAAACTGCGGAGGGAATTGGTATTTGCTTAATGTGAGAGGATGGCATAGTAAATAGTGACAATTAGACCATTTAGATTTTTTTTTAATGTTTAAAACATTTATTTCTTTTTCATTTTCATGTCTTTTTTTTTTATTCAAAATTCCAAAATATTTACTGAAATGAATCATTGAAAATTTGGATTTTAGCTGTATCCTTACCACAGCTTTCATTTCTAAATTGTTTTTTCTGAAAGCCCTTGTTTCTCGACAAAAATACCCTCTCTCAAACCTATGGCAATTAAATATTTGCCGCTATGAATTGTACACAATTACCACATGGTAGCAGAGGAGAGTTAGTTGTCTTCATTTCTGTAGCTGGTAATCTCTTGGAGTACGCAGAGAATACATTACAGGTGGCAAGCAACTGCGAGAGGAGCAGGTAAAATGGTCTGGTTACAGTTGCCTGTGCTACTGAGGGTAAGGGAGAAGCGGTACAGAACTGTAGTAACAGCTAGGTGGGAGCATAACTGGAGAGAGGCTCAACACAGTAGTGCTTCACAACTGCTAATGGAGCACTGTGAGTGGGCACACAGGCCAGGGCTGTGCAGCTACGGTAGAATTTCATGGGCTTATGACAGAGCAATGCTTCTCCTTTCATTTCTTTAAACCTGAGGGATTTTCATGACCAAATTTGAATCGCATTTTGGTATCTGTTGGCATCATGCTCATGTCCTTTTCTCTAATCATATTCAGACTCATTCTCCTTTGTATTATTAATGTCTTTATGTGCATTTGAAATAATGTTGTCAGGAGGAAATAAAATAAATTATATGAAAATCTTTCCAGTATCTTTCATTTCCTTCTGACTGTGAAGAATAGTCGTTGTAAGTTAGGTGAGTTCTTTTTCTTTAACCTATCCTGAAGCTGCTCTTACACTGAAAATCTTTCTGTCCTTTCAGTTGGTGGAAGCTGTCTGTTTCTACTTCTTTTCCCAGTAATGTTTTTGGTAGCTTTCAAATTCTCATTCTTGAATCCTGCACAACTCATGAGGAGTAGTTGTTTCGGTCCTGAGAGGAGGCTTATTTAAGATTTTTGTTCCCTTTGGTGACTGTGAGGGATTTCCTTGCTGGCAAAGACAGTTTATTTTCGGCCGGTCAACAATAAGTTGGTAGAGCACAGTGGCTCTTGCTTAAGTCTCATCATGGGAGTCATCATTAAAAGAGACTCATTCTGACAGTAAAGAAGTGGACTTTCGACATATGGAAAATAATTAAGTTGCTAGCCTCAGTAAGAGAACAGAGAAATTCCTGTGGTCCTGATGCTTTGAGGACAGGCTCATAATAAATGTGGTGACAATTTGGTACAGAGGGACACACGTTACAGGAAAGGTAGTTCTTATTGCAGAGGAATTGTTTATCATTTATGAGCTAAAAATATAGCAGAGCAGCACAAAGGATGGTAGAGAAAGTTGACATAAGCTGCTTTAAGACTAAAAGAAAAAAAAAAAGGAAAAAAATTAATCTAAGCTCTTTTGCTGTATGTTTTTTTTAAGGTCCAGAATTCAAAACAGTAACTCCAGAACAATAACCCAACATTCAACATACAGAAGAGATAAAATAAACAAGAGGAATGGGGTGGCAGCCTGGGGAAGGTCTTGTTCCCTTTTCCACATGAGAAGGAAGAGGCTGATGCTCTCTGCTTGTACATGTATTTGCAACTGCTTGAATAACTGAGTGGTAACCACCTAATGGAGGGAGCTGGAGATTTCATTTATTGCTCATTAACAAACCCAACAAAAATCCAAACCATTTATATACTTTATTTCTCCACTCATCTCATTATTTCATTATTTTTTCTGTATTACTGAGCAACAAGCACATCCCATGGTTGGTTGCATAAGGTGGTTGTTGTCAAACTTAAGAGCGTCACTAGTCAGTATCACTTATTTTGATTTTACCAGTTTCCAACTATTACGTTTTTTAATCAGGAGAGGGGGAAGCAGAAAATTGATTCTTTGCAATGGGTTAAATCACAACTTGCATTAAACCTGCAGGAACCTATTCATAGAAAAGGGCGTAACAGGAAATGGAATTATTCAAACAACATGATGCTGCCTCTTTTCCTCCTTCCTTCACTTTCCAAGTCTAGCAGAAGGGGCTTTTTTTTTTTTTCCCCTTTATAGTTTCTTCTGCTTATTCACCAGTTTTCCTTTCTCTTTGCCTATAATGTAATTTTCAGAATTCTCTTTTCAGCTGCACATCTGGTGACTGCAGGGCTTAACCATAACATTTTTAATGATCAGCTCTGTCATTTCTTATAATATGCAGCAAAAAAACAGGATATGGACATCAAAGAGTCTTTTTGGTTTTGTGGTTTGTTTTTTTCCCCTTTACCATAATTCAGTAGCAGTGTAGAACATTGCAGAATTGAAATATTAAACCAGAGTGCATGTTAAGAAACCGCCTTTTTCCCTTTTATTTTGAGATCAATGCTGAAGTCTTCTTTCAGGATGACTTTTTAATCTTCCGTTACTTGGTCTCAAGAGTTCTTTTTCCGTGGATGTTCAGAAATGAAAGGAATTCACATCTCATATCCTGAAATGTGAGATCACAATGTGAGATTCTTTTTAGGCTTCTTCCCTACTCTCTAAAATTTATTTTACAATGGAAATATTTAGAGATCTTGATCACCTGAAGGTTTTTAAGTGTTCTATGGTTTTATCTTTCATTTGTTGGACGGTTCTGAATGCTGTCATGACATGTCAAAATATTCCACTGTCTGTTGAACTAAAGCAGTATGGGAAATGCAACAATCATAGTCACTTAAAACACTGACAGTGGTTTGTAGCTACGTGTCTGCTCTTCTGTGGCAATGCTGATAGTATCCACAGTGTCAATTGAGAAGTGACTCTGCTGTAGTATTTTACCCCCTGGTTATATATATATTTGGAAGGACTTAAACTTTATTTCGAAGATGGGGATTATTATAAATTACATTATATGTATCTATTTTCATCTAATATGGTCACTAAAGTTCACCCATGCTTCAAAAAATACAGCAATGTTGTATTTCTTATCTATTATAGATAGATGTAGAATTATTTTACAGCTGGATTTTTGGTCTGGAAAAAGCAACATCCTTTGTGGAGACTGTAGAGTGCCTGAACATCACTAAAATATAAAAGCTAGATATTTAGGGTACTGAAGACATGATGAATATCAGAGCCTTCTTAGATTATTTCTAGCTGATCACCGAGAAACACTGATTATTTTTGGTCAGCTTTGCTAGAAGGATCTAATGGATGTTTTGTTGAAGTTTTCATTTCTCAAAATAATAAAAGATCCTAGTCTTGGAGAAAGCATCATGAAAATGTCTGTCTTCCTTATGTTGTTTTCTTATTGTACTTCTTCCAGTGCTTTTGTTTCTAAGTCTAATTTTTCAGTCATTTGGAATGTCTGTTTGTTGTTCTGGCAGTGTTGGCATCCAACTGAGTCTGCAGCAACTTGAATGACTTTATCTCTGAACTCTCTCTTTTTTTTTTTTCTCTTTTTAATTCCCGTCATTTGCCTTCGTCTATCTCAGTTCAAGCTAACCCTGCCATCTCTGCAATTTGGTAATAAAAAATTTCTTTGACACTTTGTTTAAGGTTGTCTTTTCTCAGTTTCATTGTTTGCCTGATGGTTTTGTAATTCTTGATAACATTTGCTGCTGCTTCCATTCTGTACTGGTGATCTAAATCTTGAATTCATGGAACTTTTATTCTTTTTTTGTGTCCTCTAAATGCTGTTGTTTGTTTGACTCTGTTCCTATGTGTACGATGCCTCCAAATCACAGTGGGTTACAGAAGGTGTTGAAACACAAATACAACAGTACATTTTGAAGTACTGGTTTAGCATTTGAGACAATATTTCTTCTTTGCTGTTTCTGTGTTGCCTTTTGTTCCTAATTACTTGATTATGAAGAATTGCTCTGGAGGGATTATGAAGAATGCTACTGAGGGATCATTGTCCCTGTAATTGAGCAGCAGTTAATGTTTTATATTTGCACCTGTTGGTCTGAGCTTGTACCAGGACTTAAGTTTACACTTTTGTAGGTGTGTTTTTCAGTTTTTGACTTTCAACAGAAATAAAGGGCTGCCAGTATTCTTTTCACAACATCTATGGGGTTTATGTGCATTTTAAAATATTTATTTATTGTAGTTATACTTTATCTTTGGATTGGTAAAGGATAAGTCATGGATGACTTATGAAAAATATTTTTCTTTATATGAAAGCATCATACTTTGATTGCTGAATCAATGTTTTCTGCTTTCATGAGGACAATGTCCAATATACTGGTGAGCCTTCAATAAAAACTATAAATATGAACAGGCTTAATTAGTGTACAGCAATTAGCTAAAAATATATTTATCACCTTATTGCTCCATCATCTATGAGAGTTCATCCAGCATCCTTAACTGTTAACAGAACGTACACTGCGGAAAAATAGAATACTTTGGATGTATTTTAGGTATCTTAATGCAGTCAGGTTGTTGAAATAGGAATTTCTGATACTTCAGCATATCTGAAAGCCTATGTCAACAGTTGAGAATTAAGTAGCTTTAGATAATTAATGTCGATACAAGGAGCTGATTTGTTTGGGGTATACTCTTGGGGGTTTTAATATTTATTTTATATTAATATTATTATTACTATTAAAACATCCATTAACCACCAAATATGTTTCAATTCATGTGTATAAAACACCTCCATGTATAGGGAGTCTTGGTAGCATGAACGAAATGATATTGATTGATTAGTTCTAAATGAAAAGTACCAATTTTGAGTCTAGCACTGCTGGCATGCTTTTTGATTCTGACATCTGTGGTGTAGCTGCAGAACAGAAATCTTAAGAGTTTCAATAGTCATGTTATTTAATGAGATAATTTATTTTATTCTAATGATACTAAAAAAAAAATAACAAGGCTTTTTTTTCTGATTCTCTCAAGAAAACTACATTGCAAGTGTATTCAAAATGAGGTATTGAAAACATATAGGTTTCGGTAATCTTAAAACATTTCCTTAAAGCAGAGAATTATTTAAACTCATTTATCTCAAATTTTTTTTGGTTCTTTTTTCTTGCTTTTTAAATTGGCTGTGCATAGATGATGTAATTCTTCACCGGATTTTTTAGAAGGTGCTTGCAATTTATTTTGTCTGAGTTCTTTCCTTGACATCATCCTGAGACAACTAATGGGGAAGTTTCAGTCAGTTCAGTAAGAATTAGAATGTCAATCTTTTTGTGACCTGGAGAAAATACTTTTTCCCTTCTTTACCACGAGATGTGTCTCACAGCAGATGCGGTTCTCTATCTGCTTATATGTAAGTCCTCATTTTCATGGCAGTTGTTTTGTGCTTCTGATGCAAAGATAAGATCAGTTATTTGCAATTCATAGTGTGCCAGTTGAAGGTATGTGCTGTTACCTCTGCTTCCTCAGTGAATGAAAGCTAATCAACATGTCATGAAAATAAGTTGAATTGGATTCACCTTCCTCATTCAGCTTTAGAAATTTAAATGGATATTCACAGAAGAGTTTAGAGCACTCATAGCTTTAGAAACAGAACATTCATCTGCCAGAAATATGGCCAAATTGAAATTAGCTTTCATATTGTAACAATGATTTATGCCAGTTTGTTTTCCATGAGGTGTAAACTATTGTATAACTTTTCCTTTTTTTTTTTCTCTTAGTTTTGCCAAAAAATGGAAGCATCAAAGAAAGGGATTCTGTTCTGCCTTTCATTATTAGCGAGGAGGTAAGCCTAGTCTTGTTCTGAATCTTGTGCACAACAAAGACTTGTTTTAGAGCTCGAGTGAGACTTAAGAAGAGTCACATAGAGACTGGAGAATATCCTGGTCTGTAACTTTTGCATTGAATTATGAGTGAATTTACAATATGTCTCATTTTAGAGACACACATCAGTGATAACCAAGCTAAAAAGAGCACAAACTGATTTTTCTGTTTTCATTAGGCATTGATGTGGGTTTATTATTGTTGCTATCTCTAAAATAATCTTAAGAATTACATACTGGATTTTTGAAGAGAAACATTTCAATACTAAAGCCCCTCATAGGCATTTGAAAGAGCTGCTTGTTTTTCTCCCAAAGACGAAGAATTCTTCTGATCTGCTATCTGATGCTGTTTTACTGCTTTTGATATAAGGCAGTTCCTGTCAAATCCTGCTGTGGGTATGTGTGATGTTAAGAGTTAAGCTGATGTAATGTCTGGGCTATGGGCTATGGGCTCCTGCCCTTTTCCTTGGACCGGCGCTGATGGTCCTCTCACCTCGCAGCATGCCTGGTCACAGAAGCACGCTGACAGACGCCCACCCCCTGCTGACTGGTATTCTGATGATTTAGTTCTTCAAACTGGCTCACTGCTGGGTCACAGGAATGGTATAGTTTGCACTCAGAGAACAAAAAAAAAAAATATTTCTGGTAAAGGAGAAATAAGATCTTTCTGATAGCAATTAGTGAGTTCTAATAGCTAATGCGTACAGTCTTTCGTATCTGCTGTGGGGTGCTGGCCCCTTTTACTCTCTGATTTGACTTGCTTTTAAGCTTAGAAAACAAGTTGGACATACATTATGGTTTCAAAGACAGACTGTCACAATTTTCTTCCACTTGTTACAGCTCTGCAGTAGTTTCTTTAATTTACTCTGGGTGATTGCTGTGAGATTAGAGCTGGATATGTAATATTGCTTGACTGTACTTACACAGAGGGGTAGACAATAGCAATAATTCTTTGTGATTGAAGTTCAGGGTTCAGACAAAGTCAGAAGGTGCAAGGGACCTGGGGGTCTTGGTGGACAGCAGGCTCATTATGAGTGAGCAGTGTGCTGCAGCAGCAAGGAAGGCCAGCAGAATGCTGGGCTGCATCAATAGGGGCATCACCAGGGATAGGGTAGTCGTGGTTCCGCTCTACTCGGCGCTGGTCAGGCCACACCTCGAGTACTGAATTCCATTTTGGTCTCCACTACACAGAAAAGATGCGAACAGGCTGGAGAGGGTCCAGAGAAGGGCCACAAGGATTATCAGGGGACTGGAAGACCTGCCGTATGAAGACAGGCTGAGACATCTGGGCTTGTTCAACCTTGAGAAGAGAAGGCTCAGGGGAGACCTTATTACCATGTACCAGTACTTGAAGGGTGGCTACCAAGAGGAAGGGGAGACTCTGTTTTCACAAGGAGTGTCATGGAGAAAACAAGGGGGAATGGCTGCAAGTTGCTCCAGGAGAGATTCCGGTTGGAGTTCAGAAGAAATTCTTTACGATGAGAACATTGGAACAGTCTCCCAAGGGAAGTGAAGTGGTGGACTCCCCTACACTGGGCAGTTTTAAGACTCAACTTGACAGGGTGCTGGGCCATCTCACTTAAGCCAATTTTTATTATTTTTTTTTTGCCTACTTGAAAGCTTGGATCAGATGACCCTTCAGGTCCCTTCCAACCTGGCATTCTATGATTCTATGATTCAAGTTTTACAGGGATTTCAGAAGACAATCGTGCAGATGCACTCAGTTTGCACTGTTAGTGTTACCAGAGAGCTTTCCTCTACTTGCAGCACTTCCATGGCTTTGCAAGGTGCATGTTTCCCAGAGTAAATGGGCTGTGAGTAGCCACAGATGCAAGTAGCTACCCTGGCATAAGTGAGAGAAAAGCATTTGAACTCATTGGAATAATAAACATTGGTAGAGTCCTACAAAGTCTTCTTGTCTGCAGGACTCATCAAATACTGTCTCTTTCTAAATGCCATTACAACTACATTGTTTGCTGTGTGCCCCAAAGGTTGACACAAACTGGCTGTTCTGGACAAAGAGTAAGTAATAAAAAATAGTCTTTTTCAGATTAACTCTTTTTTTTTTCCCTTCCTATTCTTTTTCTTCTTTGTTAATGTGTTTGTTATCTCAGATGCAAAACTGTTAATTTCTTCTCCAGTGACTGTTCAGTGAACATAGTAGTGGACTACAAAATACTCAAAAACAAAAAAAATTTCAACTACTAAAGATAGGCTTGATGTGTGTACTTGGTGACACCTTTTGTGTTGTTTACTAAAAAACAGACCAAACAACTTCTATTATAGCTTATCAGTCTATTTTAGCAAAATATTAACTGGCAAGAGAACAGCAGTTACATTTTTTTTCCTGTGAAGTAAATAGTGTTAATTATCATTGATTTTAGTAGCTGCTGACATGTCCTAGAGCTCTTCCTTAGAACACTAGTAGCTGATGTTTTTTTTTCTATACGTACGTTTCAGACATGTTAAAAAATAAGCAGTATTTAACATTAAAATTACGTTTCACACAAATGTGGTCCGTCTTTTTTTCAGAAGTCCTGTGGTTTTGTTGTTGAGAGAAGTGGTATGTGCTCATCAGACTTAATTTGTTTTTCTATCTATGCTCATAATCTTCAAAATCATGATCATAATTCCTCTTACTCAGATAGAGAAGAGATTTATTCTGATACAAACTGATTTTTTTTCTGTTATTACAAAATTGTTTAAGAATACCAAATAAGAGATTCAGCATTTAAAACTGGTTGTATTAAAAGTAATAAATCCATATTTATTTTCCTGGGATTTGTTTTCCTACATCTCGTGGTGTTTCCAAGGTGATAAAAATCAAGAGAGCTACTGATACTGTAGCCTAATACAAGACAATCTTTACAGACTCAATACAGTGATTTTAACTAAAAAACATTCTCATTGTTATGTATCGAGGACAGAAATGTTGTCAGGGGTCTCAGGCAGGATCGCAAGGGAGCATATTAACTTCTACAACTGTGGCTGACATCCTGGAGGAGCACACAGGTTAGTGGATGCCGGTTAAGAAGAACAAAACGTTAAACATCAGCTGTGACTGGCATCCTCGAGAACCCCTCTTCAACAAACACTAGGGACTACCAGAGACCACCAAAGACCCCCAGGGAAGCCCCTGGGAGATCCACGCTGCATACATAACAACTATGCATATAGGCAAATTAGTTCATGGAAACAGAATGAATATGTATGATCTTTCTGGGAAAACCAATGCCTATGTATGTCTAGGAGGGATATAAGCTTGGATGGGTGCCAGGTACGGCATGCACGAGAGGTGGAACTGTCCCCTGTGCATCCGGCGCTGCAATAAAGAAACGCCTGCTTTCTAATGCTAAATTGAATGTTAGAGAGTTCTTCATTTACCAGAGCTTTGGTAACATAATGACCCGGGTTTTTGTGGTTTGGTATCTATATTGGACTTCAAACGACACCGTTTGTTTTATTGTATTTTGAAGGTGAGGTAATTTGATAATTAAAAGTATTTGATACGCCTTCAGAAAAAGGGAACTGGGGGAAGATTTTAGAAATATTTAAGAATGTTTTCCAAAGACTTGTCTTCTGCTTAGACATGGAAGTTTCTGGCATGTAATTCTAGCTGACATGGTCTTGTATAATTAATCTTTGTGACTTCAGTAAGTTTAATCTATAATATTGGGCTTTTGTAGGGTGTTTTGTTGTCTATTGTACACTGCACTGAAGTCTTTGCAAGATGCTGGGAAATATAAATCTGTATTATAATCAATTTGGAACAGCAGTTTTCTGCTGCCTTCTCTTGCAAGGCACACTGACAATAATACAGATGCACTTCTAAAATCACGTAGGTGGCTGTTTACAAGTCTGCAAGCAACCTTCACTCCCTGCAACTGTTTTCAGGGAGCAGAGTTAGTTACAGATGCCCTAGAAATAACTAAACAGAGAGTGTATGTTGCTATGGAAGCTGTTCTACTGCTTGATGCGCACTGTATCATCCAATTTAGAAGAGCTTTGGAGCCAATCAAATAGCTGCTTCCCCCAGCCCACCCCAAATTTGCCTTAGGAGGCAAATCCTCTGAATCAGAGCACAGCCTTAGCAAGCTGAGAGCTCCCGGAGCCAAAAAAGAAACCTGATCTTTGGTGTAGCTACTTGGCTACTTTGCAGCCACTGTGCAACTTTGCAAGGCTGTGTGTCTGTTGTGTGTGGATATTCTGAGTGGTAAATGGCAGTTTTGTGGCAGCTGAGTTTCTACTTCTTGCACAAATTCAAGGAGGAATTTTGTACTACTGAGGGTAACTTTTGTGTGTTAGTTTTCCAAGCACAAATGAATGGTTTCTTTGTCCCACGTGCTGCCTAATCTTTTTAGACTCCAAGTGCTGCTATGCAAAACCTCTTTTAATGTCTTTGTACATCGACAATGATGCGACTCCATTCTTAAAAGCTACTGGAACGTGAACAGCAATTGGCTGAGTCAGAGCCATTGCCCCTCCTTAGCTTCCTCTCCCCTGCCCCAACACTATTGCAAGATCGGAAAGAATAATTTTTCCTTTTCTAAAATATATGCTTTTGCTTATTCTACTCTCATTTTTGATGCAGTAAAACTGCCAGGTTCCAGTGTACTGAGGGACGGAGAAAAGAAAGGCATGGCTGCTACACTGGAGTTAAGGGAGAAAAAATAACATTGTTGGGTTATTAAACATTTATGTTCAGGGGTTTTTTTAAGGGTTGTGTAATCTTTACTGCAGTGTTCTCTTTCAATTTTTTTTTTCCTTTGTACTGGTTCAGAGGTGAACGTGATAAATTCCCATTACAGAGTTTACATTTTCGTGGTGCTGAGTTCCTGCTGTTTTTCCTGACCAGGGAATATTTAGAACTTCCCAGCAGAGGCTAGCACCAGATTCTAATGAAACTTTAAAATAGATGAAGCAGTTCTGTTTAAAGTATTTGGAAGGATATTTACAGTGTCTAAATAATTACTTGTGCCATACAGGAGATACTGTTGTGATGTATGTTAAGCAGACCTTATAATTAGTTCCTTAGGGAACTGGATGAAAATGTGACTCCATTCTCCACTTTCAAATAAAATGCAGCCTTGCTAATTAATCAATTTTAAGCATACCAGGTATAGTCACATAAAACTCGCCATTAATACTGGGACAAAGGTTGACAACTTTTGCTAAGAATACAAATGAAGGGTAGAACAGCAATGATTAATTACTCCCCTACTTGAAAGTGATTTTTATTTAAACTCATCCTCTGTATTATATATAACTGCAATATATTGTTAATGGTTTAAAACTTCTTACTGCAAGCTCTTAAATAGTTTGGCAGATCACAAATATTAATTTAAATGAGCACTTAATAACACTGAGCTAGTGACTTTTAGCAAAGTACTAAAATTTCCAGTGTAAAGTAACATTGTGTGGCTGTGGCTTATAAAAAAGGACAGGTATTTTCTTCAGAGCAGGAATCCAAAGGCAGAGTACTGTATAGTGTTCCCTCTCTATTGTGTTACTCCTGACAAATCCAGCTGCAAAGGGAAAACATCTGTATCTCACTTTTGGACAATGTGTGAAATCTCAACATTCTCTTGCTCAGACTATCTGGACCAATGATCTATTTTGCAGTTAAGTAAAGTGGAAGGGAGTAAGTCTAACAGCAATTTCAGTTCTTTACTAAGACACGGCAGATTTAGTACCATCTAGTAGTAATAACCTTGCATACCGGATACTAAGGTTGTAACTCAGTAATAAGAATCCACTATAGTTCAAGAATGGTGTTTTTATACCTAACTGAAGCACTGGTAACAGAACAAACATACTTGTCAATACCATCTGTATTCCTTACACCTTTACCATGGCAGACTAATGTTTCAGGATACCAAACTCCCCACTGAAGGCTCAGGGCAAGCCCCACAGAGCAGGATTCCCATCTTGGCCCTCTTGCCCCCTCCCCCGTCCCTCCCAGGGGAGGATACAAAGGGGAATAAGGAAGAAAGTGCCTTGCCCAAAATTGGAAGTTAAGACTGTAACAAATTCAAGGAGTAACACGAGATAAACAGAGAATATTAAGAGCAGAGGGATACATAATTATCTACAGAACCTGATCTCAGGTGGCGATGGATTGCACAGAGCACACGGGGCCAGGCCCAGCCGTGCTCAGGTGCAGGCCCAGCAGCACAGCCCAGGAAGGAAGAACCCCTCTGAACTTCCTGGCTCCTTTGATGGAGCGTGGCAGGGAAGGGGAGGGAATAACAACTGTCCTCTGACCCCTCAGGGTCCTGGGGTTATCATCTGTGTGTCAATCCCCTCCAGCCCCGCAATCTGTTGACAAACCACAACACAAATTGATGTCCCGTGTCAGCAAAAAGTTTTGCTGTGCTCCTAGGTAACTAATATAAACTAAAGACAAAAAAATATTTTAATGTTATACATTTAAAGTTATAGCAGCGAGAGAAAGATGGGTGCTATGCACCCTATATATGTAGGACCGTCTATGTGTTTATCTATATAATGCATATACTTTCTCTATTATGAATGTGTCTCCTAAATGCACCATGTTGGATCAGAAAGAACCATCAAAAAATTTTATGGTAACATTTTTGTGCAGCTCACATCAGTTTTTCATGATGCATGTGGCTCCATGTCTCTCTGCATCTTATCAGTCACTCTGATGTTCTTCGTGCTCTAAAAAGCATTTCAAAATCTGGCATCATCCAGAAAGCCAAGCTAATTAAGAATTGGTTAAGGAGATGTAGTAATAGCGAACGCTTTGGTGGATGTGACTTGGTGCTGCCAACTTGAGGTGGATTCCATAATACGTTTGCTTTCCATGAGTAGGTGTCAGGCCCTAACTGCAACTCCTTCTGCTGACCTGATCTTTGGCTGGCTGTACTCCAAGCCAGCTTTGATGTGGTGTGGCTGTGTAACCTTGGATCCGGCTGCTGTGAGAAAAGCACTGGGAAGGCAGGTTGGAGACCTTCCCGGCTTTTCTTGGGAGTTTCTTGCCTGAGCTTTGCTGCCTGTGCTATGCCATTTCTTTCACTGATCCTTTTACGAATTTCCTGTCTGAACCCAGACCAGCTGCATCCCTATGGGCTTGAGTGGCAGTCACTGAAGTGTGCCTGACCCTGGCTACTGTTTCTGGCCAGTTCTGCTCTCCTTGGTCAGGTAGTGTGGGGTTGTGCCCCATGTCAGCAAGGACACTACCCGCACCTACCTTGTCATGCTCAGCTCCTGGCTTGCATCCCAATCCTGCTGCTCCCTGACACTAAAGACTCTCTTGAACAGTGTTTGGTTGTGGCAACTCTGGGGAATTTTGTGATGGGAATTAACAAATATTTATTTCTTAGTATTTTTGTGACATTAAAATGATTTAGAGATGTACTGTTTTGCATTTCCCAGGACAGAATTTTATGGTATTTGTTTCATCTCCCAAAGCATTTGGAACACATTTGTGTGTCTAATCCTCACTGGTAACGTCCAATAAGCACTGCAAGGCCCACTTCATTATATAAATGTTGTTTGCTTTTGAAGATATAGAGAAACTGTATTTCTTATGGTAAAACTTTGAAAATTAAACAGAGAAGCTTGGAGACGTAGAGGATATAAAGAAATTGCTGTGGAGTTAGTAACTTGGAATGCTGTGCAGTGTGGACCTGCATATGTAAACTTTTTTTATACTATATACATATGGATAGGCCATGTCAGTCTCCCACTACTTTGTTGTATTTATAACATGTATTTCAAACCTAAGTTTTGAGTTTCAGTGTTTTTTCCTCCTGTTTGAACAGAAACTCTTGGGGCACATAGATTCTTACTGCATTTCTAAATAGTACCAGTACAACGAGTTCTTAATGTTGGTAGCTCCAAATAGAATTTCTATAGGTAGACAACTAAGGACTTGGATTCCACGTTGACCATAAGTCTGGATGTTGATGGCCCAGTGCTCTGACAATTTGAAATTTCAACTATATTCATTATGAACAATATTCTTCTGATAACAGTATTCTTTGTTACAAGGGAATATGTTGCAAAAGCAATGGTTGTTTAATATGGCATTGCATCACTATGGTTACAAAAGATTAAAATAAACTCTCAAATTAGAACCACTTGTTGTTTTATTCTGCCCAATAAAAAGTATGCTTATTTTTCCCATGCAAACTTAGTTTGGTAGTGTGTCAGTTAAACAAAGAAAAAATTCTGACAACAAAAGGAGAATTTTGTATTGCGTAGCAGTACTTGCCGTGAATAGGAAATTGTTTTTTTAAAAAAAATTTAAGTGATGAAGAGTGGGTATGCATGTGTACGCATACCTTTTTATAAATGCACAAGAGTACAATACAAAGATCTGTTTCTGAGAAGCTAGGCTGAGCTTTACTGAGCAGATTCACTGGCTTAAACTTAATTCAACATAGAGGAGCAGATGCTGTACAACAAAAAGTCACGGAAGTCACCAGGAGACTCACCAGGCAGCTAAACGAGGCTGAGGAGAGACAGTGTGAGATGTTTCATTTGGTCAAAATCTTGAACACACATGTCCTAATCATGAAGTTTGAATGCCTTTTGAGGTGGAAGGTGTTTAGAGATACTTATATGCCATCTTGAAGCAAAAATAATGCACCTTTCTTTCGATAGCACTATCTGCCTCATCTGAGTCCTTTTCTGCTTCAAAAAGATTAATCTCCTATGTGTCATTGCTCCAGATATTTACTCACGAGCACATGCACTGTCTGACTGTAAAATCGTTTTCACATGAAGCAGTACTCGGGCAGATCGCTGTTCAGTTGTCCATATCTAATATCTCGTCTCAAATGTGTGTTTACAGCAAGGAAATAAGGAGAGGAGAAAATAATTAGAAAGAAAAAGACCAAAGCTTTATCTAATTGTACAAGAGAAAAGCTTTCAGGACGGATTTTTTTTGGAGGAGAAAGAGCTGTGCGATGTCTTTGCTGAAACAGTTTTAAGGGATGTAACTTCCTTCTGTCTGTGTTCCAGTAGATAGGTCACAAGGCTGAAACTGGTAGTCTAGGCATTAAATTGTTCTATAAAAGGAGAAAAGGAGTGTCTTTATTAAAACCAAGCTACACTTCAGATATTTTTTTGTTTGCTTGTACCTACTGAATTACTGATTCAACTAGAGGATTTTTCTTTTTTTTTTTTTTTTTTTTTTTACGAGTGATACAGCTGCAGAAGAGCTGACCAGCTACTATGGTGTTCTGTATGGAAAGTGCTAGACCTGCATAGATGTCCATGTGGTGCAATATTGAGAAAACTGTAATTTTCTCTGTATTTCATAAAGAAAGTGAATTTGTAAAAGTGCCTTGTTGAGACTCAGACATTTGCTGTGGGTTATAATGAGTATGAAAGCAAAGCCAGTTTGGCTGTTTAAATCCAATATGAGTTGGCAGGGCTGGCAATATTAAAGAAAAAACCAAAATATAGCCAGATTTGAGATCACCAATGTAGAGAGAGTTTGAATCGAAGATGTTTGGAACCTAATTTCAGATAGAATGTTGATGTGAGGCTTGTATGGAGTCTGATTCAGTATTACTGTCAAATACCTGGAAACTAGCCAAATTATTTAAAAGACAAGCTGCTCTCCTGACTACCTCTTGAAGTCCAATGTGCGGTAGATTCTGTGAAACAGCAAGAATACAAGCTTCAGGTAACTTGCTATGTTAAAGGCTGGTGCATTGTCTGATCTCTGACAGAGGTTCTTCACCCTTACTTTAATTTCAGTTTGAAGAGGCTATGTGGATGAGGCAGCAGGCTTATTCCAGAATGAATGTTTTAGTGCTTGTTCTTTAGTTAGACTTCTTGGCTTCCAGCCTCTTGGTTGTGTACTGAGTTTTGGCGATGTGGTTGTAGTTGGGAGCTTACCACCAGAAGCCAGGCCACTGCTTTAGGTCATCTCAGATTCCTTGGGATGCTACAGTTAGCGTTAGTACTTCATCATACTTCCCAGTCTACTTTGGCAACTTGCTCTTGACTTTATACTTAGTACTTTTGTTGTTGCCGTGTAGCAGTTGCAACTTTTGTTGTTGCCGTATAACAGTTTTGGAAAAGCTTCTAGTCAGGGTGGATCTCTTTCTAACCATAATTAGTACAATTGAAAAATAAATGTGTTCTACAAGAAGGTTTTTTTAATAAACATCTTGGGTAGTTCATAGACTATTTCCGTTTTTGTGTAACATGTATAATGCATGTTTGTGGCATTGTATTTGGATATCCAGGAAAAATCATTACATATGCTATATAAAGTTTTAAATCTGCATAATAAGGAAAGGTGGCTTGCATGGAATTTTTCATTTCTAAATTGAAATGAAGCTACATCAACAAAGTAAAGTTCTCTAAATTTTTTAAGACATGGAGAATACACACGGTGCTGATAAGATAAGCAATGGAAAGTTACGTATCATAATCTAGCAATCTTCTTTCTTCCCTTCATTAAGACAAGCTGAATTTCAAAGTACCTAAAGATAAATCCACGTTTTAGCCCCTGAAAAACCTTTTATTTCATAATAAATCCACTGGAAAAGAGGTTTACGGAAAAGTGGTGACACAACCTTAACCATCATAGCACAATTAATTTAACTGCAGGTTTGTTGTAATCCCAAAACAATAACAGAAAATTGTCATGTCAAACAAATTCCATTTGTCCTTTGTATCACACAGTCCCTGGATTATAACTCTTTAGTTATGACTACGTCCTCTTCAATCAAGCTTTCTAATATCAAAATTCCATCCAGCTTTTTAAGTACTTCAATATAGATCCTCAGTAGAGAGTGAGATAGCCAAAGACAAAGCACAGAATAAATACATCTTAAAGGGGATACCAGCATTTGTGTACGTACTACTCTGGGCTATATAGAGTCTCCTTGTTAGTTTTCTTTTTTTTTTTTTTTTTTTTTT
>VWZK01019956.1:0-13413 GCA_013396935.1 Baryphthengus martii
CCCTTCCAACCCCTAACGTTCTATGATTATATGATTCTATGATCATACGAGTGCCGACGGAGTAACTCAATGAAAATCAGTATTTTATACATCTAAATCCTTTAGACTCCTTTCAAAATCTCAGTTGGAGATCTGTGAGTCTTGTTCTAAAATCCAGGACTGACAATACTGGCAGATGGTATCTTTAGATTATAGGATTTACAATGGAAAATATCTGAAAGGTACTGAATTCTGCTGCAATAAAGATGATTACAATCCAAGTCAATAAAAAGGAAAACTTTTGTTACGGACATATATTGAAAACAATTTTCTCCTATCACACATGTAAATTTGAAAGCATCTGATGCCCATTTTATCTTTTGAAGAAAAATGGTCACATGATATCCACGATATGGTTAAAATTTCAAAGCCTTAACTTGAAAGCAGTTTTCTTATAATACCAGTTTCAACTTAGAATATTAAATTGTGCAAACCTGGGATTATTTCTGCCAGTAAAGAAAATGTCATTATCCCATACCAGAGTCTCATGCCCAACCAGGCACTCTTTTGTAACGTTGCCTGCCTTGAAGCCTGTAGTTTAACCTATGTAGCAAACCAAGCTAATATCTATCTTATTACCACCACCCGCAGAAAATATATTGTTTTAATATTGTTATTATGTGTATATTTTCAGGCTTTGGTAATCTTTATACATATTTCAATATATACTTGAAACCACAAGTAATTCTATATTGCTGTACTATTTGGTTGGTAGTTGTTAGATTGCTCAGGAACACATGCACCACAACTCTAACTCTACATTTGAACCCACGGGTTTAAAACTGCTGCTCAAATTTAGCAAAGTGAGAAATCACGTCAAGTTTATTACACAGCAGGATAAAACGCAAGTTGAAAATTAACCAGTGAGCTTTGGCACTGGGCTGTATGGCTGCTAAATAATATCCGAGTTCAGTATTTGGCAACAGAACAGCTAAAAGGGAAACAAACAAGCACAGACTTTTTTATTAGCAGAGTTAGACCATTTTTGGTACTCACTGCCAGTCAGGAAGATTTAGCTATTTTCTTACTTCTATACCATATAGTAGATATATTGCAATACAGGACACAGTTTTAATTACATTATCAGAGCAGTTTGTAGACTTGTTTTGGAAGAAATCTTGAAAAGCATTAAAATAAAACAGTTCCTATTGAGCGTTTTGGTCTGCATACCTTGTTTGCGCACATCCTCTACAGCCGCCACCAATTCCTCCTTCAGATCCTGGCTCTCTTTAGCGATTTGATCTCCTTTTTCTAGAAAGTTTTGAGTGGCCTGCTCTACAGAAGCTGCCAACACATGAGCCTTCTTAGAGCGCCCTTTCTTTTTGCCAGACGGTCCTTTATTGCTTGTGTTAACAAGCGTTGTTACCTTTGGGAAAGAAAAAAAGAAAACAAAACCTTCAAGTTTTTGTCAGTTTGAACGATTCTTCAACTATTAGCAGCTGAATAGATGACCACCTAATTCAATATTCCCACTATTTTCTTCACCCTTGAAATGATGTAATGTTCACATGTATTCAATAAATAGAATTAAAAGTTTAAAATCCAAAGCATGGCACACCTCAAAAAAAGGCTTTTTCTTTTAATCTCTTTATTCTAGGCTAAGAAAAATCACAGTCAAGCAGTGAAGGAGGAAAAGACTAGAAACAGGTATGGGAGGGCACTGGTGCTAAAGCATCAGTTTTGTCACTGTTTTGCTTTGTTTTTGTTGTTGTTGTTGTTGATGATGAAAAAGCAGCTAATAAAATGAAAACCTAACACATACAGGTCAGAAACCACTCAAAAAAGCCTCTGCCCATTGAGATATGCACTGTCAGCTACATTTGAGTGGTGAGAAAACCATTGTGTCTGTTTTCCAGACATTAAGGAATGAAGAGCTCCTGCTGTAAAGATGATATAGGTTAAATCCCTTCAGTTTAGGATTACTCCAGTATATTTGTAACAGATTTACATTAGGCAATGGAAGATAATGAAAAGATCCCACTTTCTGCTCCACTTTTAAACAGAAAGAAAATGTGCTTCTGTGTTTGTAGAATCTCCTAAAGGAATTCATTATCGAGCTGTTGATAAAGTGATTAGAAACTTTAACTACAAAGCTTAACACAGCACAGCGTATACCACAGCTTTTTGCTGGATCAAAAAAAATATCTTCTGTCTCTCCAAGACAACCTTTCTGTAAAACAGGAATATGGAATCAGATATATTCAAGGCGTTAAGTGCATGAAAAATTTAGCAATGGATCCAAAACGCTCAGGACTACAATTCACCCTAACCAGGATACAAAACCAGGGCAGCTGAAGTGACATACCCATGTGTTGTCAGAAATTCACCATAAGAAAATAAGAATCTTTATAACAAAGAGAGTGCACTACAAAGTAAAAGATTTCAAAATCAGGTATAAAAATGTGCTGTCAGTCCATCTCCATTACACTAAGCCTGACAAGGTGTTTGTTTGGTGAATTTGTGACCAAAGAGTCTTGTGTCGTATGCTGCCTGGGCTACTTTTTTTTTTTTTTTCCTCTTTGAGTTAAATTTATTGTTTTGTTAGGTTTGGTTTTTTTGGTTTTGTTGTTGTTTTTTTTTTTTCAAATCACATCCAAAAATTATAGACTATTGAAGAAGAGAAAAATAGAAGAAATTATCAGAGTCTGAAAACACCATATGCACTCATATATTGGGTGAAAAAAAAAATTGTATTTTAGACCCTTCTTTCAGGAAGGAGTCTGCCTGACTAGAGAAAGTTAATATTCTCTCATCATCTCTTTTTTCCCCCCACTATTTATGTCTAGAAATAATATTTTCATTAAAGGTTTTCCCTTGAAATTGTTCTTCACAAAATTTCCTGCACATCCTTTTGTGGTTGATTACTGTTTATTTAATGTTCTTAATATTTCATAGAAATATAGAATAATTAAGGTTGGAAAAGACCTTCAAGATCATCAAGTCCAACCATTAACCCTCCTCTACAATAAAACTGTTTGAGTGCATGCTAAAATTCACATAGGAGACACGAAGATGAAGAGAATCATGCCAGAAACTGATCTTAATTATTTGGATTTATTGAACAAACTAGAAGTAGACTGCCAGAATGGTCCAGATAATAGAGAGAAGAAAAAGACCTGAAGTAAAGAAAAAGTGGTCAATCTCTTGAGTCAAGTCAGACTATTTCATAGGTCTTTATTAGGTAGATGCAGCAGTCAATAGTTAAAAAAGAAAAATGCTTTGTGCAACAGCACAAACACAAAGAAGTTTATCTGGCAGAAGAACTGCTGAAGTCCTGTGAAGACACAGGAATTAGTTGGATTGCAGATTCTTTTGGTACCCTAAAATGTGCAAGTTTCTAGGTCTGCAAGTCCGCTCCTTCTATGCACAATTCAACTATCTGAAACAGCTATTATCAGATCATCTAGAAGTACTGAACTAACGCAGTCAATGAATGGGAGCAGGGATCACAGCTGTCATACAATGGGATCAATTTGTGCCTAGATAGATGGTCAATGAGACATCACTGATGATGAAGGGAATCTAAAAAATCAGATTGAGAACAAGTGAATAGGCATTAGATTTCTAAATGAAGTGAAATGAATCCTGAATAAATAGTTTACCAAGATAATCTCTATAGCTAAGTACAGAACACTTTCAAAACAGAAAGAGACCAAAAAAACACCTAAAGCAACAAAACCTATAGCCATTGAAGAAATATGAAGAAACCCTGCTTGAGGAGAGGAAGAAAGCGAAGAGTGGTTTGTTTTCAAATGAATGATTCTATGATTTTTATGAGCTAGCAAGAGAGCACAAGTAGTTCACAAATGGTGCTAGAGAACTTGTTGTCCAGCGTAACCCAGTCATTTGTAAATCTGAAGCAAAGGTTTATAAATTTAAATAATGGATATCTATCTACAAATATGAAATACGTGAATAATAACATCTCATGACTATCTGAAAAACAACATTCAGATGCTAGGAATTTTATTTATATTTTTAATTTCATTTGCTTTCAAACAGGTGACTTGGCACATACAGGTAAGATCACTCAGAAGAAAAAAAAACATAAAAAATGGACAAATCTTAAGTCTAATTGGGCACTCTGATCAATTTTATATATATGTAAACTCCATTGAATGCAAGAAGAAGAAGAAAGTGAATGAATGTTTATAATTATGCTGGTTACTATTCTCAAATCTTTAGAGTTATTTTTGCAGTATGTAGCTATTTTAGTTCTGCAATCTGAGACTAGTATGATAATTAAGCCATACTGGGGACACTCCTATCTGGAAATATTCATGGCAATCCTAGAAGCCTGGGGTTTTTTGGGTTTTTTGTTTGGTGTTTTTTTGCTTGTTTTTCCTAAATATTTAAAACTGTAGTTCCTGATTTTATTGATAGAATCCACTTCAATAATTAAAATAATTGGTGACTACATAATTTCATTTTCCTCTTACACTGTAGGTTAAGAAAACACCAGCAGGAACAGATAGATTTTTTTTTTTTCCACATTACTGTTAAAAATTAAAAAAGAAAAAATAACGAAATTTTCACAACTTTAGGGTAGACTTAAAGTGTAAATTTCTTAATAGAAACTACAAAGAAAATGAGGAGTAATATAATCTTCAGTGTTCACCACTGGAACATCTTAACTCACCTGCTATAACATGGCCTGCAGATGATGACAGAAGAGAGAAAACACCTATTCTAGTCCCAACATTGTCACTCAAGTCTCTGACCTTGCACACATCATGTCTCCTAGCTATGACTTCATTTCATTTCCCTATTGCAGACACTTCAATCAGCTTGGAAAATGATTCAATACCACATTCACTTCAATGAACTTCAAAAACAAAACTAATTATTTTGCTGAACCAGGATCCCAAAACAACTGCAATTGTTACCACTACGCCTAGAAAGCGGAGCATCTTATTCCATGAACATTCATGGTCATCTGCTTTATTCATTGTGTCAGAGAAAACTGTCATGGACTTACTGAAACAATGTTATAGTGAATATGTCTTGTGTTCTTCTGCATTAATTTTTAAATGACTTAATCATAGAACCATAAAGCTTAGAAATGGCCTTCAAGATCATCAAGTTCAACCATCTACTAAACATTATCACGACCACTAAAGCATGCCCTGAAGTGCCACATCCACACGTTTTGAACGCCTCCAGCGACGGCAATTCCACCACCTCCCTGGGCAGCCTGTTCCAGTGCCTCACTGCTCTCTCAGTAAAAAAATCTTTCCTAATATCCAACCTAAACCTTCCCCAGTGCAACTTAAGCCTAGATATAAGGAAGAACTCATGCAATGATTTGTACAAGTACAATGATTTTCATTTATAAAGCAGATTTCACTCAAGGTCCCCTAAAATGTTCTATAAACTTTCATATGACGGCTTAATACAAAGAGCAAAGGCTAGAAGAAGTTTGGACCCTCCTGATGCAAAGGAGATCTCTTATCTTCCATGGAAGTATCATAACCAATGAACTGTACATGAATTGCAACAGCGTTGATTACTTCTCTCCAACAAAGCCTGGACCATCATGCAGTAAGAGGTAGAAGACTCATATGACCAAACAGCAGTAATCAAGAAGAGGAATCACCCTCAGTGTGGGGTTGGGATATTCACTTGGGAAAGGGCAATTCTGGATTTGTAGCAGCTTGGACTCCACACAACACACAGCCCTTACATGAAGAAAACCACTCATAAAAAAATGGAATCTTGCAATTTTGCCCACCTTGGGTCAGCTTCTTTTAAGTTATATTGAATTACCAGTTTGAAATGCTAAGAAAGTAGTCTCTTCCAAAATTAGAATTATTACTCAGAAAAGTCAGCTGTACTGGATGGAGGACTGGGCGAGGGGCAAAGTCTTCTAGTGTCAGTGACAGAAAAACCCATGACATATTGGCTACCTTCCCCTTTTTAAAAAGACATGTATCATTCTATAGCTTCATATAAATTGCACGATAAAAAGAAAATAATCAAACTGCTTATCTTATTAACACTATACTTGAGTTTTTATGAAGATTTTAACTGCACCTGTGTTATTAAAAAAAAAATATAGAAAAAAAAGACAAAAAGAAGAAAGAAAAAGAAAAGACAAGAACATAGCTCAGTTTTCTGGCAAGGCTCTAGCTAACTGGTTTATTTAAAATATCTTATCCCACCTATGGTGGTACAAAGGAAGGAATGTCTCTATCAGCTTCTGTTACTAATTAATGCAGACCTCATCCAAAATTCTGTACAATTATCAAATATATCACTTGATAATTACCATAAGCTCATTTGGCAACCCTGTAATGATCCTGGCTTTGTGATCACTCGAGGGAACCTTGCTCTCTTATTTTATTAAAGAAGCTTCACACAATCTCAGCACAGATCTCTGTTGGAGAAACAGAACTTCACTAATTAATAGTTCTGTCCCATCCTGAATTAAGTCTTCCTTACACAGCTCCAGCAGCACAAAAGAAAGGTGAAGATGTCTTTCCTAAAAGCAGAAAATTCTATTAGCATGAATTTCCCTATTGCAGAGGTCATGTGCGGGCAGGGATGCCAGAAGTGAAAGGGGATAGAGCTGGATCACAAACTCATCAAATTAATCCCCAGTCAGCAGCTACAGCTCGCAGAAAAAAACCCATTCCTGGCTCTGTGAATTAAATTGCCTTCCCTACAGATTTCTGCAATGCATGGGCCAAAAGTTGAAAAAAAGGTAACACCTCCCCTCCCTTCTCTTTCCTCAGTAGCTGCTTTGAGTTGCAATAGTTACTCAAAGCTTTCCATAATCACATTCCAAAATATACTTACATTGACAAATTTTGAGAAAAAATATTGGTAGGCTTTTAAAAATTATTATTATACTACTAATCTGTGTGGTTTGGCAGTGATCACTTACCTAGGACTGATGCTTTCAGTACAGAGTGACTGATGAAAGGATTGAGAGCAGCCCTTCAGAGAAAGACTTCGGAATACTGGTGGATGAAAAATTAGATACGTGCGTTTACAACCTAGAAAGACAGCTGTATCCTGGGCTGCATCAAAAATGCAGCCAGCAGGTTAAGGGAGGTGATTCTATTCCACTCTTGTGAGACCTCACCTGGGACACTGCACCTAGCTCTGGGGTCCCCAGCACAAGACACATGGACTTGCTGGAGCAAGTCCAGAAGAGGTCCACAAAAATGATCAGAGGGCTGGAACACCTCTCCTACCAAGAAAAGCTGAGAAAATTGGCGTTGTTCACAGCCTGGAGAAGAGAAGACTCTGAGAAGACCTTATAGCAGCCTTCCAGTAATTAAAGGAGGCCTACAAAAAAGGTGAGGAGGGACTCTTTATCATGCAGTGTAGTGATAGGAGGAGGAGTAACACTTTCAAACTGAAAGTGAGTAGATTTAGATTAGATATAAGGAAGAATATATTTTTTTTTTTTTTTACTATAGGAGTGGTGAAGCACTAGAACAGGTTGATCACAGAACTTGGGATGTATTCAACATGTTGGATGGGGCTCTGAGTAATCTGATGTTAGCAGATGTCCCTGCCATGGCAGGTGGACAGAGCTAGATGATCTTTAAAGGTCCATTTCAACCGAAATCATTTTACGTTTCTATGATTTTTAAGTATTGGTGACAGAGGCTGTTGGAGTTTTTTTAGAGGGTGAACAGCATTTATCTGCTTGCTTGTTTTAATAAACCAAAGCAGGTAAATCGAGTATGGCTATGTAAACACGTACATTATGAAAATCGTTCACACAAATACTTTGGTTTGGTTGTGACGAGTGAAATCAATGTAAAAAGGTTTCTCTGAAAGATCATTAATCATTTGCAAAAACTTTCACTCTTCTCCCCTATGTCCTTTTTATTTTCAAGTAAATATTACTTGTTCTCCCAGTGGCATTTCTTGAATGTGAACAGCTACAAGCTATTCCTCTCTTCTCGTACACTCATATATTATCAAGCCGCTAGAAACACTCAATGACCTGAAAAAAAGACAGTCCTGACATTTTAGTGTCCCTTTTGCTTCTAGGTATAAGGCCACCCTTCCACCTGAATGCACTACCTTATTGCCTCATTGGTTATACTAATGGTATCCCCTTGAGCACTGTTTTTCAAAATCCTCCTGTTTCCAAAAGAAGTTTTTTTTCATAAAAATAAAAATACTGAGTTTGTAACCTTCTTCATTTTGGCCATCCAGAAACACGTGGGGCTGTTTCCCTTTTATATTCCCAACTCTGCACATTGTAACTTTGTCGTATGATCTGGCTCTCAGCAGTAGCTCATTAGGTAACTCTAATCCAACTACAAAATACTGTTAAACAAAATATAGTAGAAAGTACTTTCAACTACTACTTCATTGGTATTCACATATAAAAGTTCTTGGGACATGAGGAAGTAGTTCTTTACTGTTGAGCACAATCGCATCCGTAATATAACTCCTTTTTTTAATAATAATCTTTCCTCGATTTTCTCTATCAACTTAAGCAATTTGCCACTGTCCTTAGCCTATAAATCATAACAGCTTACATAATTAACTCTTGCAATTAGCTCTGATAATTAGCACCAGCTGTCTACCTAGCTCATAAAACTGAAATTCTTTCTCTATGATTTATAGATATTTGAATTTTCATTGACAAATATAATTTTCATTATTCACACCAAATTCCAGTGTTTTAACCCAGTATTTTTCTACTCCTCCCAGTTCCCTCCAGTGTTTGCAAACACCTGCTGGTAGGTAGAATTAATAAATAAGCAGACTATTCTCTCTAATGTATAAATTATTAGCTGAGATGTTAAAAATGTGTCAGTGACACACCTATCTTTTGGATGCAAAGTACATAGATAACTCAGGCAACACTGATTAGAGCCAGTATATTTTAATCCAATTTAACTTGAGGACAGCTAGCTGCTCTGATTCATTTCTGCTGCCAAATACAAATTCCTGAACAAATTTGCATAGTTCTATTCTGTCCACATGATGTACCTTTAGGATGTAATTTAAAGATAACAACAGTGTTGCTGTTAATTTATATTCTTCTTATCAAAGTTCACACCATGGGAAGAGGCTTATATCATGAAGGAATATTCTATAAGGCACTTCTAAAATTCTTCAATAAGAATTTTAAAAGTTCTTCCACAAGTATCAATTCTCTGTGGAATTTCCTACTACTTGTTCTGTTAACAAAAAGAAGGAAAAACCCCCCAACAATTAAAAAACCCAAAACATCACACTTATTTTCCTCCTTCAAATCTTCTAAAAAAAGTAAATTATCTTTCATACAACAGACATGCAAATCTGTAGTATGTTTGCACTGACTGTCCCACAATTGAAACGATAATCAATATAGGTTAAGATAAAAAAAATGTTTCCCCTAAAACATTTTGCCTCTAATTTGTAATAAATTAGGAGCAAAAATTTTTTAATTGTCCTTTTGTAGGGAAGTTTTACTGTTAATTGGCACTAAACTACTCTGATGCTCTTTAGAAGGTCAATATGAATTCCAGCTTCTTTTCTTGTAACTCCATCACGTAAGGAGTTACCTGGTAAAAAGAAAAAAAAAAAAAAAAAAAAAGAGAGATTATGTTAATATTCCACTCATAAAAGACAGCCGATTTATATTCCCCGAGCTTCCTATGAATTCACTTGCTCATATATATGACTCAAGGTTTCCCATACCACCTTGACTGTGGTATGAGACGAGACCAATATCTCTTGACTGCGATCCCAGGAAAAACTCCAGAGATACAGAAACAGTTGTTCAATTGCTACAGCTCATTCAACTTGACAAGAAGAATGTCAATCACTGCCATTTATGGTATTGCAACACTGTGGTGTGGACACCTGTCAACTGGTAATGCCACTGGGATCAAAATCATCTCCCAGAACTGGCAGTACAGGCAGCAACATTCATTACAAGATATCCTCTCTGTCTCTGTGCTCTTAGGATTGTAAACTATCTCTTATAAGAACCAAATAATATCCTTCCTGAATACAGGTTTCTAGTGTCTTGTTAGGAATTTTGCTAATTTCAGCTTTTGCCAAGCTAGAAAAGTTTAAGCAGGTGTTTAATTGGACCAATTACACAATGGGTTACAATCAACTTTGAGAAAACAGTCTTCAACAAAACCATTGGCTTAATCGAACTCCTAAAAAATCTGCTCAATGACTTTCATGCAAGTAAATATAAAAGTCAAATTTTAAGGTGTTCCTCTCTATTTCTAATCGACTGTGATTCTTCTAATTCCACAAAAGAGCTTGCTTCTAGTCAAGTACAACTGCCAAAGACAGCACAAAATCCACAGATTCCCGTTATTTCAGATTTTTAGGTTGCACCAAGCAAGTTAGGCTGTATCACATCACTTAAACGTTATGATTAATGTTAAACAAGTATTTTCTGTCATTTATTTCTTTGTTATGGATAAGAATAGCTGATGACTATACTAAGATGGATAGATGAACAAAAATTCTTCCCACATAATGGTATAATTTTAGCAGGATGAATACCTCTTGTAGCTTTGAGACCAGGCTATGTCTTAGCATCATCTTGGTGAGTAAGAATTGTGGGTTTAAAGTACCTCAGGAGTGAAGCAAAGCAAGTCTTCCTTCATGGGTGAATATCTTAATATCCAGAATATTATATAAGAACGTGGGATGCAACCCAACTAGAGTGGCTGGGTTTGAAAAGAGAAGAATGAGCCTGTTTTTTCACCCTGGAGGAGGACTTAGACTAACTCCAAGCAAACTTGCTGTCTATTAATCACCGTATCACATAAGCTCCCCTCTGCGGTTCAGAGTTGAGCATGTAAAGTTCCAGAAAGGGGTGGAATGTTAAAAAAAAACACTTTCTGTGACATCTCTCCCACTTGCCATCTTCTAAATCTCACTCATAAGCATCTCTCTCCTCCATATGTTGAACAAGGAGATAATCCTGTAACTTTGGTTTATAAATTACACTCCAGGACCAGGGTGCCTAAAAGGACTTGGCATCTCCATACCTTGGAGCCTTCCAAAGCTCTAAATCAAGGATCCGCATGGATTTTATATAGCATAGACTGAATTTTAATTGGAGCAACACTTGGAGATACCAATCCTTCCTGCTTGTGATTTTGTGACCTTCTCCCTTCTGTTTACCATTATCCTAGTGAGACATCATAAATCCATATGAGAACTTAAAATATTGAAGCCAGTAAAGGCAACTTAGCTCCAAATGGTCATCTCTATGCACCTCAGCAGTGGTTCTTAACAGGCTGTAATTAAAAAAAACAAAAAACATTCCCTTAAACTGTAAAACATGAGGTTTATCTTACTTTAGCTACTAATCAGAAAGTTAAGGTCTAACTGGTAATCAGCAAATATACATTGAACGGTAGAGACCTCAAAGCAGACAGAAAAGTCAATTTTCAGTGCAGTGTCTAATGGTCTTACCCACAACTGAGCAGTAATTGAGAATCAAGTAAGTTTTTGCATTCAGTAACTTTTATATCTTTAACTTCTCACCGTTAATAAGGTATCGCTAGTGCAAAGCCCCTACTGACATCTGTTGTTTTCTTCGTTGATTAAAACAGAAAATGTCACTGATGCCATAAGAGCATTTTCCTGGTTTGTTCCAATTTTACGCTTTTTTAATTTGGGGCAAAACTTTGTTGCGCTGCTTTCATACAAGAAAAATTGTTCTCATATGCAATTTGCTGGAAGGATATGAAGCCCTCAAGAAAAGCTGCGAGCAATCCATGTGAATTATGAGAAATTAAAAAAAAAAAGAAACTATTAAAAATAACATCTCATTAACACTAATTCCTTCCAAGACTGAATAGAGTACTAATCGTCAAGCTCACAAACACATAACATGCATGATGTCAGAGACGCAGCGTAAATAGCTAGCTATTATCACAGAATTAAATCTTGTGGTTCTCAAACATTATCAGAAGATCAGCGGTGTTATATATTACATGGGAGAAAAATCAACAGACAAGTTTCCATTTCCATTCTCAGAGTCATCAGCATTAACCAATCAGAAATGAAGCCACTTTGTCCTTATTGGTAAGTGGATCCTCAAAATCGTACAAAAACAAGCCAAGCAAACTGCACCCATCTGCTGTTGAATGAGCGCCAAACGAAGGCCTCTTTGTACTCATCTCAAAGTACTAAATCAAGAGCTATACAACAAAAAAAAACAATACCAAAAATCTACTTAGCGCCAAACTATCTCCCATTTAGACCATAGTATTTATTTCTCCTAGTTCTTTAGTAGAATAGACAATAAATTCAGAGTGCCTGACTCATTCAAGGAAGGTGTTTTATTTAACCACATGAGGGCAGACCACACTATGGTAAAAATCTACTTTTGAAATCCCTGGGTTTATTGTACTTTGTGCTGGTATTACTGGATCTGTAGGACACACATTACAAAGTGAAATTCTTAGTTGGTATTTTATGTATTCTTTTTTTCTGGACACTCCTTTTTGGTGTAAAAAACGGTTAACAGTCTTAGACTCAGCATTATTTAAAATTTAGTTCTCAAAGGAACACCACTGCAAAGTAGGCAACAAGTTGTACTAACTACGAGAAAAGAAAACAAACAAGAAGCCAAAGTGAGATGACAATTTCATTACTAAGGTTCTACAGTTCTTTCTAACTATGTTGAGGGGTGAAAATAATAATTAAAAAAAAAAAAAGTTATTTCCTACCTTAACAAATATTGCATCTCAAGTAGAAGCTTTAATATTATCTCTTTTTTGAGGTTGTTTGGGGTTTTCTGTGCCTTTTTTTTTTTCCAGTGACTAAGACATTGTACTGGGGGAAATAACAGAAGAGGATTTAAATAATCCTTAACTGGATACTAAACTAAGATAACAGGCAAAGATAAAGGCAGGTAGCACTACGTTCAGGTTTATCATACGCAGGCTGATTTTCTCAGGCTTCCACTAGTCAAAGAAGAGAAGCCGGTGCTCCTGGGAGTGTCCACCATTAGCTATTGATGGACTAGCTCCCCTGGGGACTGTTACTGTTTGTGAGCTCTCCTAAACAGCGCTTAAAACAATCTTATACATCACTAAAATCCTCAGGAAAAAAAGATTCCCAGGAGCTTCACTTTCAGTTAAAGTACTGGAAGTGGAGGAAGTAAAATATTTCAGACCTATGCAGCAAGTTAGTACTCCAGTTTCTCTGTAACAAGTAATATATATATTTTTATTTTTTTTTCCAAGAAAACCTCTCACAAAAAAACAGCAGAAAACAAGTATAGAGCGAAGGATTGTTTACAACTGATTAAATTAAAATCCCCTCCTCCCAAAATGGATATCATTTAATTTTCTGCGAGCTCTATTTCCAATGGTATGAAGAACAATGAAATTAACTTAAATGATAACTCTTTTTTTTTTTTTTTTTTTTAAT
>VWZK01019956.1:13454-45487 GCA_013396935.1 Baryphthengus martii
TCTGGAAAATGAAGAAAATTATGTAAAATGACTACGAAGAAAATCTCATTTTTAACAAGAAGACTGGACAAACTTTTTAAAGGCAAAATGTGGAGAGATTAAAGCTAATGTTATTACCATGTTATTTCAGCCGTTATCCAGAACAAATTTATTTAAATAAAATCATAATACAAATCATCATACAAAATGGTATGATATGGGACAGACCAGATGAGACCAGACTATCATACTTTTTATTTCCTTTCCATACCATTTTTTCATCCTTAACGAAACCAATAATCACACACTCAGGTATCCAGTTTGGAGAAAGAATGACTGGAATTACAGAGTCTGAAGAAAACAACATTGCTGACCATCAATTTTCAGATGCTGGCACATTTCACCTTCAGACACTCTTTTCATGGTGCTGACAACCTTCAGAAAAGGTGCAAGGGCACAGGCAGAGGGAAAGAACCATTTCAGTCTTTCCATTTTAGTTGGCCAATCATTTCACTTCTGAAGCAATTTAAGAGAACCGCACAACAGCATCAATAGTCACACCTCTACCATTCAACTGCAGTCATGGTGACGTTCTGAACAGTGAAGAAAACACTGCACAGATTGTAAAAATAGAACACTTATAAATTCTCACTCAAAAAGGCAGAAGAGAGCATTCCCCAAACAGTGTTTTTTTTTAGGCTGCTTATTTTGTAACTTGAACAACTCACTGCATAAAATCTCCTTTGACAACTTAAAATTCAAAAATCACGTCGCTATATATATCATCCAAAGATTATTTTGGCTGGAAGGGTCCTCTGGTGGCCTCTAGGCCAGCCCCCCCAACGAAGCAATGGCAACTTCGATGTATGATAAAGACTTATTCTAGTAGAGCAACGTCATGTTTACTCATTAATCCCAAATATGACTCAGGACTGGTCTTACAATGACTGACTAGAGGGGAACCATCAGTTACTTTGACCCTCTGTTTATGTTTATGCTAAATCCACCAAAAGTGGTCAGTATGAGTTTGCCACCTTTCCTGTCACAGCCTTTTCTGCAGACCAGTGCCTGGACAGCCCATCCCCAGCCCATCATGATATCAGATTCCTCCACCCCACCACAGGATGTTGCATTGGCTTTTCTTGAGCTTCAATAGGTTTCTGTCAGCCCATTTCCTCCACCTGTCGAGATATTCCTCATGGCAGCCCTAGTTTTTGAGCATATTGATTCTCCTCCCAAATTGGTGGAGTCTGGAAATTTACTGAGGGTACATTTCATCCCGTTGCCCAAAGCCATGTCAACACATTAACACAATATCACATCTTGACACCAAGCTCTCTAGAATGTCCCTGGAAATCGGTGGCTATCAACCTTTGACCTCTAGTATTAAAGTTTAGAAGTTCAGCCAGTTTTTGATCTGCTTTGTAGTCCATCTATCCCCTGTACATTCTAAAGAGGCTTAGAAAGCAAAGCCTGTATTTCATCTACAGTCAAGACCCATTCCCTTGACAAAGCCACTCAGTTTCTATCCATTGTATACACTTTTGCACAGTGATAGAGGAAAGAAAGCCATTCTAAAAAGCAGATTCAGAATATAAATTATTACAAACAAATTGTCTCAGAGACTTGAAGAAGTTTGTTGACAAGTTGCTTGGTTTCTTTTTGCTTCTTTTTAATACCAAGTGACTGAGATTCTAACTTATCACTAATTCAACTAAAAGAAGATTCAAAGTTATCTTTTAATAGTCATATATATATATTGTGTATCCACTACTAGAGAACAACCACCTCATCCATTTGGGCTGGGGAGGATATTAATTTTCAGTACAGCATAGTCCATGCATTAAAAGGATACTGTGTTATGCTGGCATGAAAATATATTTAATTTTATTGTAGAATTTCATCCCTGGGGACCTGCCACAGCAATACAGCTGGCTAATTCAAATAGCCTATTCGGAGGCAGAATTCTAGACATGGCAAAAAAGAACCTTCCCAGAAAACACCTTTGGTCAAACTAGAAGCAAGTACTGGTTTTCGCCCAGGATTTGTCAGGAACAGAAATCATCTCTGAGCTCCTTCTGCTGAGCTTGATTTTTTTTTTTTTATCAGAAGAATAGAGAGCAGAAGCAGCATCCCACACAGAACTAACAGCTACTTGTCCCACACATTCCATGGATAGATCTAGTTGAGTAGACAATTTTTTCATTGTTTCTTTCAACAAAACCATGAGTAACACATCTAATTATCCTGCTGCATATGGTACCTAAACCTTTCTAATCACCACAGTACTAGGCATTTGTCTGCCTACCTGATAACTGAATTTGGGGTTGTGTTCTTCTCCCCATGGTAAGGAGATCAGATTATTTTCCCCTCCTGCTGGCAAATGAAATAGTGCTTCCTAACCCACTGTCTCTTATCATTACCACTATCAGCATCAATTTTTTTTCTGAATAGTAACACAGCAACAATAACTTTAGATTAAACTTAACCATGTGGAGAAGGAAAGAACAAAATTACAAATTTGAAGGGAAATAACCCCAACTGGCATTGACAGCCAATAAAAGGTTCAGAGATGTAAAAGAAAAGAATCGGATATATCTGTTCCCAGCAGCAAGCAGCAACTGGCAGAACAGAACAGCGGGTGCCAAAGAGAAGGTGTTATGTCTGAAACACAGAAAGTGACATTAAACTGTTTTTCAACTCATTCCAGTACAAGCAAAGGCACAAAAAAATAAGCGTTTTATTAAATAACAAATGTATTAATTAACATTAAAGTATATGGACTTCAGGCTGTATTTTTAACAAGAAGCTATTTAACAAGGACGTCATCCTTGACATATAATTCCATATTACATTTTTCACACCGATTATCTCAGTAGGCTATTGATACTAAAAAAAAATTTTTATTGATTTTTTTCCCCAGTTTTCTAAAAGCCTCTTTTAATTGTGTTTTCTTTAATTATGAAGAGGAAAGCCTTTGAAAACTACCAAAATTCTCCAACGTAACTGTTACAGAAGAGAATACAACTGTTCTGTAACATAACTTTCTTCTGCCACTAACTACTGCTCAAGAAATGAATGGTAGTTCTTAAAAAAAAAAAAATTACTAGATGTGTTAAAAAGCACCCAACATAGTGTTGGAGGATGCAGTTTCACTTGTCTTCCAAGCAATGCATAGAGTCAGTAGAAATTTGTACATCTTTAACTAGCAAAAAATAGAAAAGGATTGACACAAAGATCAAAAGTGTGTAAATAAATGCATCTGAATATACACTATAGAAAGTCTGTAGCACTTATCATAGGGGAAGTGTAACAGCTTGTAAAAATACTATCTGTAGTAGAACCTGAGGTGTTTAGAAATTGGAAACAGAAATATTAAGATTAGTATCTATGAGTGGAAATATTTGTTAAGCACCACAGTGAAAGCAGAGCCAAGGATTAAAAGAACAATCATTTTGTCAAACTAAAAATAAAAATTCTTCCACTCTGCCACTTGAAAGATTGCACATTAGGCTAAGTACTACGCTGACTGCTGTTTCAAGGAGCGTGTTTATACTTGGGTTGGGTATTGTTTGTGTACTTTTATCTTGGATACAATGAAATATAATGAATTTCTCCCTTTCCCCCCGCCCTTGATTAACCATGTTGATTTATTAAAGTTACATTTAAATAGGAATGCACCTCCTGCGCTGTTTCTAGATAACTTCTCAGTTTTGCTATGTGCAAAACTATATAAACATCAGTATTAAGGAAGGAACAAAACCACTAATTTTACTTCTAGTGTTCTGAGTTGCTATGGAAAACATTCCCTTATAAATGCAAAGAGAATTACATTTGTATAGTGTAACAGATAGATTAACCTGGGGACATTCAGGAAGGAACTAACAGAAGGCGATTTTGCTGTTGAATTGTTTTACAACATAATTTTACATCACTGAACATCAGTTTCACTAAGATTTATCTATCAATGCTAATCCTATGAATTTTTATTTATGGAAATTATCCACAGGGATGACAGAATAACATGATTGAAAACAGAATGTTGATGTGTTGCTAACGTATGAAGGAGGTGTCATCAGAGGTTCTTGAAAAAGAAGGGATAAGAGAGATATAAAGGTCTAATGTAAACCAACCTTATTTAGTTTGAATCGTTCTAAAATGGTACTTGAGGCCAGATCTATACTAGAAAAATTCACTGCCAGACCTGTTGCTGAATCTCCTCTTCCACAAGTGTGGCTGCTTTGTGCTCTGCAACCTCAACAAGGATTTATTTTAGGCAATGAAACTGGCCCATCACAAATAAGAGTCTGTGACTTGCAGCTGCTGATCCTGCTACACCGGCAGACCATAACCATACTGCAATGTCTCTTGGTTCCGATAAAGCGTCTTGTTCACAAAAACCCACTATGGCCAATTCCTGTGAATTTAAAAATCAAGCATATTTTGCCTTATAGTTTTGCCTGACTACAAACGGACTAACACACACAATAATCTAGTGTTAGTCAGCAAAAGAGACCTCATTCAAAAATAGATTCTATCCCTTCAGTGTCTGATGCTGCTTAGGATTGAGCAACCAAAAATTATGATCTTGCTCCTTTTTCCACTCCATGAGTAAAACCTGGACTTCTTCAAGGCAATTTTCTTTGGTCCAGTTGATATTTAAAATACAGTAATGGCCAAAGGAGCAAATGAACTTTCTTATTTATAGTCCAGGTCAACACATTCAGATTGTATTTTTATCCATTATAACAATACACTTAAAAGTTCAAGCAGGATTCTCTGGCAAGATGCTTTCGCTATTTTATTCCAATTTTCCTTTTGTCTAACTACTTTTGGCCTCAAGGTCTCTAATAAAAAAAACATGCAAACATTTTCTGCATACACAAGTTTTCACAATTAAGCATTTCCTGAGTACTAGCACTAAAGCTTGAAGATTAAATGTCAGTCTTACAAAGTATACTTATTTGGTACCATTTAGTAAGTAAAATATTTAGCATTAAAAATCCCAATTTTTAAAGTTCAAAAGCATTTGTTAAATGAACCAGTTTTCTATTAATTTTTAGGTCAAATATGTGATTCACTGTGATGGAAGAAAGGTTGAAAGAAGTTCTAGAAGCATATAGGGGAGTATGATAAACAAAAGCACATGCTTAATAAATGTTGTTGGGGTTTGGGGGGCTAGTTCGTTTGTTTTTAATATCTGAACTGAAAGAAAAAATACGGAACACCCAATATCCTTGTGAAAAATGTGATCAGTTCTATATTATATAGTGCCAGTTAACTTGTATTCCTTTGAAAGTTAAATTCAGGTTAAAATTAATTAGGTCATTACACTATATTTAACACCATTTCATCTCAATTCTCAGTTTCGCCTTATCTCAAATCACAACTCCCAAGGAAGAAAGGCAACGCTCAGTACATTTATTTTAGCCAAATAAAATTATTAGCACTCTAAAACTCCAGAATTTAGGAGATTCCTGAAATCTCTATGTTTTACCACGAAAAACAAAGAAAATGCATTTCAATGCAAACTCCATCAAGCCTGCTAAGTGATTTTTTTTTCAGCTGTTTAGTCAGATTCTTTCTAAAGCAGGGAAGCACAGCTCCAGAAACAAATTAAAAAAAAAAAAATAAAAATAAACACTGAATCCTTGAGAGCTAATCCACAACTCCAAGAGGAACCTGGAAGAAGAACAATCTCACAGCTGACAGTCACACACGTCTTCAATAAGTTATTATGTTCAGAAATATATCAACAGAATTATTAAAGTTATAAATTTGTGAGGAAAGAGTAGGAGAATTTAGCTAACAACTTAAAAGCTGAAGCAAACAAGAAACTCTGAAAACCTTGACAACCATTTTTAACATCTTGGCAACATCAGCAGTTAAGAAGGATGAGTTTAAAGAGAACTAATGTCTTTCTTGGAAGTATTTATATAGAATTAAGAAAGGGATTATACACATTGAATAGCAGGAAATGTTTCTTTTCAGGAAAATAAATAGATCTACGTGCCATTGAAGAATAATTAGGAAGATTTACATTTCCTGGGTGTCATCCTCTCTTATCTAATATTTCTCTGTGTTTTCAAGCTTTGCCGTTCTTGTTGGGTTTAATAATTTGACTACGTTTCACCCATAACTGTGAATACAGTGTGGAAATTGATTCATTAAAATACAATCAGCAGGAAAGGTTCCATTCTTCAGTAACTAAATCAACCTAAGTTAACATTCAGAGATATCCTCCAGTACTAGGCAGACAGAAACTCTTTCTATGAATACATTCAGATTTTCAGAAGACCTAGAAGCTGTTCCATACTGAAATAGACATTAGCATGTTTATTCTTCCCCAAAGACTTGTTTGGGAATTCAAAATTCACAGAAAGTTTTGTAATTATTGTTTTTTTTAATACTATTAACTAAAAAGTAGATAAGATACAATTGAACAACATACAAAATAAAAACTGATAGTCTTGCATGAAAACAAGTAGCAAATAACAAATCTTGCATCTAAATGAGGCAGGATTTGTCTCTAAATAACAGGTGTGGGGTTTTTTACAAACAGAATTCACACATATATCTTCAACATTTCCACTATCTCTCACCAATCACCAAAATTGAAGCCTAAATATAAATAACCTAATGGTTTCCTACATAGGCAAACATAGATGGAAATAAAGTGTTCAAGAGGCTTATATATTCACTTTTAATTCATAAAGGAAACCAAAGTCACAAAAATGACCTCAAGTTAGACATCCTTACAAAATTACCACAGAAACCAACTTTCTATTTGCTATATATTTTAGGCCAGCATACGAATACAAACAGTTAAGTATTTATGATTCCTCTAACATAATCAGTTATGAATGGAAAATTGATTCATTTTGAGGTTTGATTGCAGAAGCAAAGATTTCACACCTATTAACTTGACAAATCCCAAGTATTCCCTCTTAAACTAGAGACACTCTGAATGTTTTCCTCCTCCTATTTCAACGCCTTTGTGAAAAAAACACTTTGTACCTTCAGTAGCAGCCTCGCCTTTTGTTTCAAACAATCCACTCTTAAAACAGCTTGGCCAAAAAACTTCCCTAGGCCGAATTTCAAAGCTAGACGCACAAAGAACTAACAAACCAGGAAAGCAGCACAGACTAAGCGAGCAAAAAGCTCTTCAAAGTACCAACAGTCACTTTGTTGTGAGTTTGTACGGCATACGGCGCGGCAGAGCTCTGATCCATGGCGGCACAGGCTCCGACATCGTGAAGTCCAAATACGTGACATTATTCGTTAAGCGTACGATGCTAATGCCTGAGCGTTGGGTAATGAATCACAACTTCGCTGCTCTAAGACTCGGGGGCACAGCTTGCACTCAAAGATAAAGACCCCATTTAAAATCCTGTTACCACAGGAAGAATGTCTGCTGATTTATCTCCGGCTGATAAATTTCCCCATTTTTAAGAAGGCATTAGGGTTGCTTATTAGTCTCAAACTTGAGCAGTAGCTGAGGGGGGTGAGGGGAGAAGCCAGAACTTCCATATCAAGAATATGAGGCTCTCTAAGACTAAGTGGAAAGGAATAATTTGTTAGAAGAATAAGAAGCTTCGGCATTGACCTGAAACTATGCAGACTAAATATAATAAAAATGAAAACCTACACACACACACACTCCAGGAGCACATTCTCTGGTTTTAATACAGAGAAAATAACCATTCTTTTAAGACACAGCAGAGAATTTTCACAGAAATAGGCAAAATGCCATGAAGACTCCCACAACATTTAAAAAAAAAAAACCAAAAAATTTGATTGTTTGTTATATCTGATTACCAATCTCGGAGTAAGGACAAACCTTGTGCTTGTTTATACTTGACCCAGTACTTGATCATGATCCCAACACTGAATTAAAAAAAATCTTACAGCTTTCTTAGAAGAGCAGAATCTGCCAATCTTCTTCTTCTTAAAGAAAAATGTCTTGAGAATTGAAACGAGAGAGAGGTCAAAAAGAAGTATGGTGACCTTTCCCGCTTTCTATATGAGAAAAATCTTAATATTATGCCTGGTGTTTGTTCACGTCCTTTTTTTTTTTTCTTCCCCCCTCGCCCAGGAAATTGCTCGGATTGTAGTCATAACCTTTCACAAACCCCAGAATAATATAACTCAATAATAAAAGTAATTGAAATGTAACAGCAAAGCTCCCCAGACCCGAGACCTTACATGCAGAGTATCTCTGATCATCAAAGGTTTCTATCAGCTTTCTTATTTCCTTATTTAGCAAAGGACATAGGAAAGATACTGGAGAATTCAAGCACAATCCTGGTGTTTGATCTACAAATAAAGTGGAAAAGAACCAGTCGACAAAAAATATAATATTATGATAATGAAATTAATCAAAACTAAAGTTGACCACAAAGAAGCACAGAGGACACTTGCTGCATTTAGTAATAAAACTGTGATATTCGTGATAATTGTGAATGCTGAAAATATAAAGGTGAGGGAAAAACAAGGATATGTACAAAGCTGTTACTGCTCAGAAGAGATTAAAGAGATGCTGCGAAGGCCACTACTCACTGATGGTCAAAAAGGCCAAGGGTTAACAGGAAAGAAATTCAGAAAATAAACAACAAAAAAAATCATTAATGCACTATATGCATGAAAATGGTATATGGGAAAATACCTGGGCTATCTCACCTCACACCAAACCAGCTCTACGTCTGCCATTCCTGACAAGGTGATGTCAGAATCGTTACCTACTCCAGTTGAAATGTTGTCCATTGCATGACTTCCCTGGGAAATCTATTTCAATGCTTTCAGTGTCTTAGTGAGAGAACATTTTTTTCCCCCCAATATCTATCTAGAATATTCCCCTTTGCAATTTAAATCCATTATTTCTCATTCTGTTTGCTACAGACAGGGAGAAGTAATTGTCCCGTTCCCCCTTCATTTATTTGAGAAGTGTTACATCCAACTTCAGTCATCTTTCCTTAGAATAACAACTCCAGTTTGTCCAATCTATCGCAGCAGGTCATGTTTTCTAGACTTCTGATCTTTGTTACGACTCTTATCTAGGCTTCTTGTAGTATCCTATCACACCCTACTTGGACAGCATAGCCCTCCCAGGGCTGAAAAGCATGGGCAGATTAGTTTTCAGGAAGGTGTATTTGTGTTCTACAGCTTAATTTAGTGCATGCCTATTTAGGGAATCATGACACTCTTGACACACTCAGCTATGATCCACCACTATTCCTTTCCTCCTCTACTATGGCAGGTCACTGATGTGTATTTATGCAGTTTAATTATGTCTGCCCAAGTGCAGAGCTTTCTGATTGCCTGTACAGAATTACATTCTGTATTTTCAGATTAACATCTCCAGTTTGCCAAGGTTGTGTTGACCCCTAATTCTGTCTACCACCATGCTCACTGTCCCAACTCCAGTTCAGCGTCCTCTGCAAAAGTAGTAAGCATCTCTCTATTTCATTCTCTGAATCATGAGTTAAAATACTGAAAAAATCAGAATACCATTCAGTTGACTCACCAATATTGACAGTGAAACCTGGTAGATAACCTCATTTCATAGCAGTTTCACCTAAACCATGGCTTCCTCCTGAGAATGCCATTTTAGGCAGTATTAAAAGTCTTAAAGTCAAGATACATGGCACCAAATTGTTCTTATTTAGCCAAATCTAGTTCCTGTTGCAGGAGGCAATTGCAAGAATCGATGTTTCTTATATCCCTGTACAAACTCATCTCTAAACACTTACGGAGCCTCACAGTCTCCCATAACTATCTGCAGTTGGACGCTTGTGGAGACAGGAGATACGACAAACCAGAGCTCAAACTGACAGCCCTTACAAGCAACAGGTCTTATCAAAACATCTGTCCTTAAGCTTCAACCCCCCACTCCCCACTATTTTGTGTTGTAATGTTAAAGGACTTGAAGAAAATGTCAATAGAACCAATTAGTGTATTTTTCAGGAAAAAAAATTTTAAAAACTTTCTTGGCTACCAGGGTACTAAAAGTCATATTCAGTCGCACCTGAAAAATCTGTTTGAAAAGTACCTTGTAACCGGGTCATTCAACTCCACTCATGTTAAGAAATGGTAATAAATCTGCCCAGGTCTACTACTGCATTTGGTAGGGATGAAAGCAAAGATGAGTTAGAGTAGCTGAATGAGTAATGCAAACCATTACTCCTATGTGCAGTGGCAGAGTATGACAACAAACACTTCTTCTGCAGCACCACTTTTTTTTTATTACCTCTTTGCAGCCTCTGCATAATTATGGTCATGCTGTGTAATTTTGGTTCTAACGTCTAAAAAGATGCAGTTTAAGCCTGAATATCTCTTTTAGCAAAATACAAAATAAATTAAAAAAAAGAAAAAAACTTGTCTCTTACTTCACAAGAAAAACATCACTTCCATTTACTCAGTCTTTGAACAACTTGATGTTACATTTACCTGTAGGAATCAATTTCTAAAAGCACCTATGATTTAAACTAAATCTAGATATACTTGTAGAATCTACCAGCCAAAACATTTATCAGTCCCAATTTATTTATTTAAAAAAAAAAAAATTATAGGCAATTGACTGTCACTTGTTAACAACAAAGTTAATGTAAATCTTTCAAATGTTGTCACATAACTATGAAAAGAATTAAGATTATATCACATAAGAAAGATGTCTACTTATTTAGTAGAGGTACAAAAATCAATCCAGGACAGCCCTATTGATTTCCGCTGTCACAAGCTGAGAAGAATTGGATTCTTTTTTTTTTTTTTTCCTCTATTTTTTTTTTCTTTTAATGTGATACTTGTACATAAAAAACGAGCTAAAAAGCAACAGAGGACTCAAAGCTACAGTTCTTATCAGGAAGCCATCTCAAAGAAACACCTGTATTCAGGATGGTGCTTAAGTATGTACTTAGTAGTGAACAAGTACTTACAGTAGAATTAGCAGGAGTTTCAGTTGTTTTCGTAAGTGAAGTGATTAAGAATGAATCAGCACATTGCTCGCAGTAAATCCCAGTCATGCAACAGAATTATAAGAAACCATGTTGCAAAGGAGCAAGATAGCTTCTTAGCCATGATACTTCTAAGAGCACAAGCTTGCAAGAACAAGAAAGTAGAAATTTTAATTACTCTGAGCTCATAAGCCAATAAATAAGCAGTAAGTATTAGACTTGAGACAATCTACTATTAATACTCTCTTTTCAAGTATTTATAAATTTGCATGAAACATTTATTTTCCCTCTGGCTCCAGTTTCCCACTCCCAATGTATGTATCATACTACATTTTTGTGAAGAGGATTAACAACAATGGTTTTACCATTTCCAGGCCAATATTACCCAAAATACACTATTTTGCAAATATCCTACAGTTCTTTTGCCAAGGAGATCCAGCATCCCCATATCTTGCTTCCATTGCAGACATGCAGTTTATGAAGATGTAAGAGGGATAAAAAGCTGGTCAACAAGAATGTTGAGATGGCTAATTTTTCTTTTACTGCCACCAATCTTTAAAAATGTGGCCAAGTGATTTCTGCACTTTTCTACCACGAAAATCTCAGAATGAACAATAAGCAGGAACAATTCAAAAGCTCACAAGACCTTTTCCTTACTTGTTAATTTTTCACCTATAAATTAAAAAAATAATAATTTCACTCTCCTCTATCAGACTAACAAATCATTGCTCTAAGTAACACAAATTTTAAACCAGCATCTTTTTTTGCATAACTCAGTAATAACAACACAACGTGTGGAAAGCGTTCTAATTTTGGGTTAGCTGATACATTTTGGATTAAAGGAATGTGTTACAATTGTATCCCACAGCTGGGCAACCATTCCAGTAAAAAAAGCCAAAACAATGCTAACAAAATACTAGCAAAAGACTATGGACCAGTGTTTTCCAGACAATCTATTTCAAGGCATATTGCTATATTATCAATGCAGTACCACAGCACCTCAAAAAAAAGACCTCAAAAAAGAGCTGAGCTCTAAAGATTTCAAATTGCCTGTGGCATTCTCCTAATACTTAGGGTTTTGTTAGTTTGGTTTTGTCGTGGTTTTTATCTTGTTTCAAGAAGCAAGGAGACTGCTCACCTGTCTCGTCTAGGGATATTTTTTTCCCCATCAGCTATTTAGGAAGTAAGGGAAAAGCAGGTCAGATTTTCTTTATACCTAGCCTATGCTAATCTTTTATATATGTCTGGTAAGAGACTAAGGGAAAATGTTGTTTTCATAAAAATTTTACCTTGGGAGGCTAAGTCTTGAAGCAGTTTCTTTTTTTTTGGATCAAGTGCTCAGAATAAGTAAGACAAGACTGTTCTGTGTGCACCTGTTCTAGAAGCATCTTAATCTCTGCAGTGCTGTGTTTTCCCAGCACCCCATCACTTTCATCCCAGTACTCCCAATCCACATCCCTCCAGTTGCAGATAGGCTGACTGGCTCACTATCCCTTGCATGGGAATTGATCGGCTGGCTTATGTTTCCCTATGTGGAACAACTTATAAAAACAAAGTGTATGTTAAATGAATAACTATGATAGGGAAGAGAGAAACGCCTGATAAATAATGAACAATCTCAGACATACTTCATCTCTAAGCAAAACCAATTTTAGAACATAAATTGTGCTGGGGAACATATAAAGTCTTATATGGTGAGAAAAAAAAAATAACATACAAAATATATTTTCCAAATTCATTTAAGCCTAGAACTAAACAATCTGAGGAAGTAAAATTATTTTATTTTCATTTTTTTTGCTTTGAGGGGACAATGACAATGGACAATGTCCCTATAAAAGACCTCCTATAAAAGAAAAAAACATTTGAACAATGTGTGACTCTTGCCATGAAAGTAATTGAATATTCAGGGCTAAGGCAGTTAATCAGAATTGATCAATACTGTCAAAAGAACACGTTGACTTGATCAATATGGAAAATGTAATGTAAAAGGCTAGTATTTTTTTTTCATATATGCACCTTACATCAAGATAGAATCCTGACTAAACCCAGAATCTATTAAACCTAAATCTCCACTAAGTCTCAGAAATATTTGAAATATAAAGCTTCAGTTACTTGAAAAGAAAATGTGTCAAACACAAATAAAAATCAATAAAAAAGCCTCTGATCATGTTATTTATGTAAAGTTCTTCAGTATCTCGTATTAGATTTACTAATTTAAGCCAGCAGCGAATAAATTTACAAGGACGAGCACCATCATAAAAATCTCATGAAATGTAAAAATGAGTTACCCAGTACTATAAATGTAATTATAAATGTTAATAAAGGCTTTCTGAATATCAAGTTGTCCACATATTCTCAGTGGACAAAA
Source organism: Baryphthengus martii (assembly GCA_013396935.1). NCBI lineage: Eukaryota > Metazoa > Chordata > Aves > Coraciiformes > Momotidae > Baryphthengus > Baryphthengus martii. Next base: position 26,751 of record VWZK01019956.1, read on the forward strand.
GCGGAATTTAATGAATCCAGAATAAGGCACATTTTGATGAAACAATCAACTTTTTCAATAGTTCCACCCCACATAAACAGAAATGCAGGAACACAGCAGAAGTTTCCCTGTAGGACTTTTCTGAAATCAGATGCTGATTACACGTATGCATTTGCTGGCTAAATAAGCTTCTTGCAGAGTGTTCAGATATTGCGGTGACAAATATATTGCCTCATACAGAGAGTGCAAAGTGACAGGATCACACACCTACACAGCAAATTGTATAACCTCAAAGCATATATCATATAAGCTTACAGCCACCACCACCAAGGAAAGCAGTGAAGACAATGTTCTGTACAGTACTGGGTAGTGAGATGGAGCAAAAGGATACAAAAAGGGATACGTTACATTTTAATATATATCTTCTTAATATGTGGTCTTTGAAGCCTCAGCTTTCTGATGGTCACATCAGAGAAATATATACGCCAGAAGCGCAGCTGGCTCACTGAAACCACATTGACTCATAAAGAGTGTACATTACCTAAGTATTTGCCAGCAGTTCAATGGAAAATTTGTAATTAAATTTGCAGCTCAGACTGCCAAGCATACAAAACGTGTAACAGGACCAATTTTTCCGATGAATGAGATTTCTTTAAATGAGTCTTATGAAACTCAATATATGATGAACTCAGACCCAACAGTCTGTTAAGCCAAAATCATTTTTTCTACAACAGGAAATTCTAAACCAAAAAAAAAATAAATTAAAAAATGCAAGCCTGCTGCTTCCTGCCCTTCTTGGTAATAAAATCACACTAGCCCAAAAGCTGTGTCAGAGAAAAGAGTGAAGAAATACTTGTGAACCAGATGTTACCATGGGAGCCTTAAGGAACTACTGACATACCTACTGTAAAAGCAAAGACTAAGAGTTTAGCAGAAAAAAATATATGGACCACCACAGAGTGTGGTGTGAAGAAAGGCACAAGAATTTCTAGGTTAAAAGGAGCAGTGATTTTATTTTTTTTAATACAATGATTTTAAAAGAATCTAGAGTATCCAGATATTATAACTGGAAATAATAGGGAGGAAGAAAAAAGACGTTATCACAGGACATAGATCAATAATATAATAATTAGAAATTTTTTGGCCAGGGGAAGTATTTGAAGAAGCAGACAGAAATGGTCTGGTCAAATAGGAGTAGTAAGAAAATCCTGCATAAAATTAGTATAGGAAGCTAAAAACTGAAATTAAACTTCTAAACCCATCACCCATGAAGTCCTAAAACCGCTTCTCTTGACTAAATTTCCACTCCATAAAGAATGAGAGCTTAAATACTTTCAGCAGTTTTCCCTCCAGTTGAGAAGTATTGAATGACACTTCCTGGACATGCAATTCATGAATTCAATTGATAGTTTGGAACAGAATGGTGCCTGGAGACAAAAGCAAGCAATTTTCAAAAGCAAAGGATTGGAAGGGAGGCTGGGAGGTGAGAGAACTACATTACGTAAAAATCCTTTGGCTTTCATGTCATGGCTTAACATTTGGTATCAAGTCCAGCGGAAGCCACAAGTTGTAGGTGACCAGAAGTTGTAGCAGATAATCATTTCAGGTCAAAGTCTAGTCCCTCATAGAAGCTCTACAGTTGCATCTGATTATAACAGGGGATGGTGAAACTCTCTCTGTAAAATAACTTCTCTGCTATCAGATTACAGACTCCTGAGAAGCACCAAGGTTTTTGCATTTTTTTAAAACATCATAGCAAGCCAAATTGCCTCTTCAGAAGTCAGATTTTAAAAGAAAATACTACTCAAAAATGAAAGTTTTGAATTTTTTTCTAAGGATGCTCAAAAAAACACATCGTGGGTATGATCACTGGCTATTCCAGTGGCCGCTCTTTATATTGCTTTATATTGAGTGAGTCCATAAACTGAATTGGATGTGACTGTAGGAGGTACTTGCTAATAAAGCACTCAACACTATCCAAGATTTTAGAACAGGAATAAAAAGTACAGTGGCAGAGAACAGTACTCCAGATAAACGTGCAAGCGCTGCAGTCACTGAAGTCCTCAGTCTCAAGTAGCAGAGGGACTGTAGCGAACAAAGAATTAACAGAGTAATGGATTAACAACTACACGTGAACAGTATGTTACCAAATATCTGCTTCAACTGATGACTTTCAGATGCACAAGACCTAAAAGCTCTTTTGACCAGACTCAGGGCCATGTCACTCATAGTCACTCCTTTGTCTCCTCATAGGAGTAGTTAACCCATTTCCAAAACAGTAAAGTGCCAAATTCTTGGCTACTTAGCAGGACTTCTATGGGCATCTGAGACATTTACAGATCTGACCACAGCTCTCCTGAAGCAGTCAGTGGTGGCTTACACCTGCTATCTGAGAGGGATGGTTACAGACAGAAGACCTCTGAAGGCTGCATCCTTCTTCAAGGCAAGTCAGCTTTAGAAGCATCACTGCTAACAAATAAGGAAGTATCATATATGCACTTAATTGTTTTAGAACTTCTCTGCTGACAAAAGTATGTATGAAAAAACACCTTTCTAACTATTTGACTCTACACAAAACTCACACTGCTCAGTACAGACTGATACTCTGGACTTCCTATTCATTTCCATAAGAGGTGTGAAATAAATGCTCTATGGACATTTAGTGTCCTTGCTGGTTCATCCAGCATATAAGGCTATTGCTCAGTTGTAAAAGCAAAACAGTCCCAAAACACAGAAAAACAAAGAAAAGACAAGCAGAAATAGTAAAACACCACACCCAAACCACAGGAAAAGACAAAATCCCTCACATTTATTGAGGATATTCTTGTAAGTGTACAGAGAAAACTGCAGGGCCAACCACTTGAAAAGAGAACACAGTTGTGTAACTTTTTTATACCAGTTTTATTCTTGAACATCTTTAATTCAATGAAAAGGCTGAGAGGTGTGAAGAACAGAGCTTCACTAAGCTTTCACTAAATATGTACAAAATATTATGCAGTAACTACTACAATGAACTCAAAATTTCAGTCTTCAGTTTCAAAGTACTTAGTAACTTTCGTTCAGTAAAATATAAACACATACAAAAGCCCCAAGATGATGGCTGCAATAATAATTTCCACTCTTGGAGATTGTCTACTGGAAGAAGAAAGTCAACTTTTATAGGAGAACTAAAGACCCTAAAGATCAGTACAATTGCTGCAACTATATTATCGTCACTACCCTCCCTACCCTTTCCTTTAACAAAAATCTGTCACTGCTTTCGACATAATATTCCATACAAATTAAAGCATAAAGGGAAGCACTCACAAAATGCTTCTTGAGAGAGAAAAAGAAATACCTTTGAGCTGCATCAGTCCACGCTGTATATTATACCACTGCTATGTATCTATCGACAAAGTTGACAGATACTCCAAGCATCCTGCCCAAAGAATTTATAATTTGAGTAACAGCGTATATTAATAATACACGGCCCATCATGTTAGTAGGTTCATAAATTTCAAAAGCAGGTCTGGCTTTTTTAGTTTCAAGTAATGATCTAAACTAACAATGGGCTGGGAAATGGTGATCAAGTACACTTGATAAAGTGCTGGGGCTCCTGAATGTTATCTTGACTGAGAACAGAAGATCAACTTTTCACTCTCCATGACATGGCACTGCAGCTTCCTACCTGGCTGTACTGCACGAGAAAACGTGGCACACAGGCAACCAAGATGGGAAAGCAGGAAGATCCCTAATAAAGAAACCAAAAGCCTCTAGCGATGAGATATCAGCCAACATATGAAAATAAAAGATAACCTTCTCCACTCCTTTTTACTTGTTCAAGCAAGCCAGAAAGGAAGCAGAAATTTCTGTTTCCAGATACGTCTGCTGTATGGGGAAATAAATGGACACGAAGCTGACAGCCTGGACTTTCTTGTTCTGTGTCCAAACACACAGACAATTAAATTATCTTCCCTGAAACTTGATACTTGTAATAATGCAATTGGAAATATGCTCTGGCTGGGAAGACATGTCTGTAAAGTAGCATTTATTTCTGGTTGAAAATAAATGATGAAATCCAGACAGATCTTGAACAAACACGCTAGAATGCTGTACAGAAACTTCCAAATAAAGATACCTAATTTGACAGTGAATTTCTTCTTCACATGAGGGGCTCATAAAGAAAAGCTTATTTTACAGGGCATGAACCACATTATAAAATGAACTAACTGATCCTAATCAGTACCACACCAAGAATCCATCTGCATGTTTTCAGTTATTCTAACAAGTACTTCAGTTATGTCAGACAGGAACATCTCAAAAAAATGCCATTTCCTTTTCTACAAAGGATAAAAACAATACCACAAAGTTTTAAACCCATCACATTCCATAGTCAACAATATCACATATCTGAAAACATTAAGCCCCTCAGTTTAAAAAAGAAATAAAAAAATATAAATACTACATATCCACAGAAGCATTCAAATATCGTTTATGTGGTAGAACATACGAAGGGAGCAGATTTAAAGAATATAGACTAAGTAGAAAACAAGAAAGAAAAAATATACATATAAATATGTATATATAGGTAGTGCGTCATGCATTCATTTTCCTCAAGTTTTTTTTGAGCCAATTGCTTCTTCAGAAAAGCGAAAAACTACCTGTCAATTAAAGTATTTCAAGCAGAGTAGTAAAAGCTTAATTGTTCTGCGCTACAGAGTACAGATACATGTAATTTGCTGGAAAAAAAAAAATGAATAGGTTAATACGTATCCCCTGGAAACAACTCAATATTCAATAGCCATTCAGAACACTGGATTCATTATGCTTCTATATGAATACCTTCTAATAAAAGAACTTACTATTAGCATAAGCAGATACAACACACTTTCATTACTATAGACCAAAATGGAATGAATCGGGAATATTAATTCCTGTTGTAAATCTCGCTTCTCCAAAATCCTTCTCTGCAAACTTACAGTTCAACCATTTGTCTGAGCAGATAAGATTTTAGGAGAGGAAAGTGCACGTCTTCATAATACGACACTCACACGCACAGGGCTGGTTTGTGATTTCACAATTTGAAAGCTCAGTATGTTGTTGTGCACCATGAAGATCACGAACTAACTTTGAAAGGTTGATGTGACTCCCAATCTGATTGCTGCTTTGTGAGAGGCGTTACGCTACACCTGGACTTGGGGCAACAAGCACTTCCTAGGAAGTCAGAGAAAGTACCTGACTAGGTCTGCCAGGAAGACAAAGTCAAGGATCCATCTGTTCCACACCCCTCCACCCCAAACATGTGCTGACCAGCAAGATAAAGTTTGGAGGGAAAATAAAATAAAAAAACAGAACACAGCCTGAATATGCTGTATGTTGTCAAGAGCTTTCAAGGTGGGGAAAAAGGTGAAAATGTTGGATCATTGATGCACTTATCCATGCAGGATAAGAGATACAGTCAAGGGAGTCAGGTTGTGAGAAAGCTGTGCAGGATTCCAGGATAACAACCAAGCTTCCTTGGCTGTGAGACAGAGCGAGGGGCTACCCCAAGTAGAAGGCGCCAGCCTGGCGTGGGAGCAGCACAGAGCTCTCCCACAGCTCCTCTGCTCCAGGATCCACCATGTCAGGTGCTGCCCAGAGCAAGAGATGTGGCAAAGGACGCTGCTAAGCCGCACATACCAAATATCAGCGTGTGGCTACACATACCAAATATCAGGACTTAAGCTCATGGTTTGAAAAAGGAAAGCAATCAAGAGAGTCATGTTTGCAGTAATTTTTAGCAGGTGAGGAATTATTTTTGGTTTCTCCTCTTCGACACTAACAATTTCTTTAGCTAAAATTAAGCCTGGTTTAAAAAGGTGTTGATCATGCCTTTTTTTTTGTTTTTTACTAATTACCTTCGTATTTATAAGCTAGCTATTGACCAAGAGTGAAAATTTGAACAACTAGTCTCTTGCTCCACACTGACCTAAAGAACTAAACTAGAATGAAAATTCTATACCTGCCTTCATTTAGGATTTGAAAAAGATTTATTCTAAAAAAAACCCCAAAATCTACAAAAATTAAAATTTCTACTGGGACAGCAATATTGCTTGTGTATTCTTCAAAGGTCGTCTGCACAATATTGAACAGATCGGTGTTCGATATGCTAAGCATGAGTTATATATGCTTAATACCACCATTACACAGTAGTAAATGGTTTGAGAAGTCTCATTAATGAGTACTGAATGACTACAGCAGTACATAGAAATATACTCAATAAGAGAGAAATATCAGTACATCAAGGGGAAAACATTAATCATCCCCTTAGAAAAGAAGAGAACATTTCTTCACAATCTGAGCATTTGCTGCTCAGACACATACTATTCAAGAACACTTCTGAGGTTGTGGGAAGAAATACTAAAACTTAAGTTACCAAAGAGGAAACTAAATATGGTAATTTAGATGATCTGCTTAAGGCAAAATGGCAATACGTTTCTAAATTTTTCTGGCTGAAAAATCAATGTCTTGTTTAGAGCATATCAAAAGCTCAGATCTTTCTAGTTCCATACTTGTTGCATTTTATAAAACATTCAAAGATTGCTAAAAAATTTATTTGGATCGATTAAAAGGTGCACACCCATCTGAATCAATATTCCAAAGAAGTTAACATAGAAAAATATTAACGAAACTTTATCCACATATTTATGCCCCGAATTCTTTGAACAGCAGCAAATAAATCAGTCGGTCTTCAGAAATATGTATTGAAGGGAAATGGAACAAAAATTGTCATTGCTTTTCAGAACATGCATCTTTTATAATCAGGTTAATTAACACCTCAAAGCAAAATCACATCCTTAGCATATTCTTTTTGTAATCAGGATTATTTTGTAGCCTTTCTAACTCTTATGGATTGATGACATATAGCAAATTAAGTTAATGAGAAATAAGAAAGCGAATAAGATTTTCGCATCACTCTCAAGAATGATGGATTACAAACTTGAATATCCAAATTACTTCCGAAGTCATTAGAAGCATACATATTTCATCACAGAGGTTGTGTATCTATTTTCTCTTCTTCCTGGCAAATTTGATCTATGAGACAAAACAAGAAATTCTGCTCCTGCTTCCTCCCTGATTCATAAAGTGAGAAGTCCCATTATTGCAATTTTTTTGTTCTTCCAGTAATTCTTTTCCCAGTTTTATATATCCCGGTAGACCTAAAGCAGATCCTTCAAAAATATAACCAGTTTGTAATCAAAGATTCTGGCAGCACTGAGTTGCCCACCATTCTAGAACTATTCCGGCTTGGGTGTTATTTGCAGTTCATTTATATTTACTTATTGTTCCAGTTTCCAGCTAGAGGATTTTGTCAGAATAAAAAAAAACCCTTGACTAAAAGAAAACTTTTTAAATAAATATGCACTGGTTAAGAGCATAACACCTCTTAACTTACTGTAACCTGTTCCTGCAAGCACTTTCTCCAAAATGCCTATGGAATATCAGTTTAATGTTGGCATGTGTTAGTTTCAGGGTCTGAATCTCATATTCGAATTTAGTTTAAATGAGTTCTACAATATTATTTACACTGCAAGTGCTCCAGAAAGAGTTTTAAATCTATACTGCCCATTAGTTAAATACAATTACTTTTTATTGATAAGACCGCATATAAACAAAATACATCCAAAGTCTTCAGTCTGCCATTAAAAGACAAAACTCACATCATTCATACAATTCTTCTCTGATCTCCTTCCAATTTGTGGTAACATCTTTTTTTTTTTGAGAATGGGGAATCCTTCCAATAATAAACTCATTAATGCCATGTTATAACAGTAATATTGTCTCACTAAATTTACTTTATACCCAGGATCAGATTATCTTTTGCTACTACAAGCTTCACATGCAGTTGGACATCATAACAGCTATTTTGAAGTTGCTGCTTAACAAACTATACCAATGCCCTGCTCATACACTACATGACTGACACATTTTTAACACATCTGATTTACATTTGGTGATATTAAACATTTTTTTCAGGTTAACTCCCTTTTGAAGCACTCAATTATATTACAAAAATAACTTAGAACTTTTCTAATTATATAAATTACTATACTAGCAGTTCTATCTGCATAATAATTTAGAAATAATTTATTTTAATCACTGGGGAAAAAAAAAAAGAAGTGTCAAACACTTTTAGTAAACATAAGTTTATGACACCAAGAAGAATTTGCTTAGCAGCCAAACTGAAAACCCATTACTTCTTTTTTAATAATGCCACCAGCTATTAGCTGTGCAGTCACCTTTTAAAAGATAAGCTGATATACACATCCTCCTTTAATTAGCATTTTTTACATAAAAGAAAATTATTGTAATTTGCTAATGATACATTTGTTGAATGTGAGAACTTTTGGAAGTGACACATAGCTCAATAGGTATTCTGAAAAAAACCTAAAACATACAACTCCTTTTCGAGCAAACAGAAAATAATCAAATAAAAATGCTACCAAAGCAAATTTTTCCATCAAAATCTTTAGAAGTTCCTCTTCTACAGTGATGACCCCGATTAAATCAACAGGATCAACTGCTGAGTTGTACATTTGAGGACAGAAAAAGGCTCATCTCTGCTTCACTGGGGAGATTCTCCTCCCCCTCTACTCTGTCCTGGTGAGGCCACCTCTGGAGTATCGTGCCCAGTTCTGGGCTCCCCAGTTCAAGAGAGACAAGGAACTACTGGAGAGATTCCGATGGAGGTTATGATGATGATGAGGGTCCTGGAGCATCTCTGTGTCCAGCAAAGGCTGAAAGCCCTGGGGCTGTTCAGCTGGAGAAGAGCAGCCTGAGAGGGGATCTGATCGATGCTGAGCAAGAGCTCAAGGACCCCCAGGGGGCAAGAGGATGGGGCCAGACTCTGCTCAGTGGTGCCCAGCGACAGGACAAGGGGCACCAGGCACCACTTGGAATCCAGGGATTTCCACCTGAGCAGAAGGAGAAATTTCTTTATTGTGAGGGTGGCAGAGTCTGACCCGGGTTGCCCAGAGAGGTTGTGGAGTCTCCCTCTCTGGAGACTTTCAAAACTCTTCTGGACATGATGCTGGGCAAGCTGCTTTAGGTCACCAAGCTTAGCAGGGTGGTTGGGCTAGCTGATCCCAAAAGGTCCTTTCTAATGTCCACCATGCTGGGATTCTGTAATTCATTGTATCTAGCTATACATCTTCAAGGATAAAAGAAAGGTATTGCAACAATTATTCATATTAGTTTGATCTTCTTGCTTAAAGTTTGGAAACCCCAGGCAAGAAAGAACACCATTACCTGAAAACTCATCCATGGAGAGTTGCAAGAAAACCATATGCAAGAAAAGAACACGGGTAGGAAAATGGCTGGATAAATTTCAGAACTCCACCCTGTACTATTTGAGTAAACAGAATAAAGACATCATCAGGGACTCTCCCAAGCTTCAGCTACACAATGGCTTGCACTAATTCTTCCCTGATGAATGTCTTGCACTTTCCCTGATCTCTTCACCACAATTCATTTGTTCTTGAAGTGGAGGCACAACTGAAAATATCAGCAAAATTTCTCAATGTTTACTCTAGTTCCATACCCAGCTATCTGCCTTCCTCTGTGTATTTTTTTTTTTTTTTTCCCCCAATCAAGACACCGTCCCACTACAATTACACTCTAATCAGCCATGATGGGGGAAATTTTTTCAGCATTTCTGTCTCTCCTCAAGTTAAAACACAGGTTCTTCGCAAGGACAAATTAAAATCCGTGCTAGCCAAGCAATGAGGTATGGGGGGTTATATTAATGTGCACAGTGTATACATAAAGCCACATTTCTATGACCTCTTAGCATTAGATATTTACGTAATACCTGCGTCTCTTCTCTTGATTTGGCTTCGGTGGGATGATGTCAGAAGCCTGAACTCAAACAGAGAGTCTAACTTTAAAATACAGATGGATCTCAGTTTGTGAGAAGAGATCAGCTCCCTAGTTGAGAAAGACAATCTATCTTCTGCTCACATAAAAAAAGGCCATGACACAACATACACAACCACATCAAGTTGGATAGTTTATTTATTCACTATTTCCAAAGGCATCCAGTAAATTTCTTCTCAGACCTTACTCATTGCACTTGGATATATTCCTGTCAAACACAGCAAGCCTGCTTCATAAGGTCAGGCTACCCATCCGACTGAAGAGTCAAACCAGTAAATGCGTTGTTTTTTAAAGTGAAATTGTGATAAAAATGGGTTTGTCCACACTAAAGTCAAAACCACTTTCTGATAACCCTGAACCACAAATAATTTGCTAATTAATAAGATCGAATATTTTCTCATTTAATACAAAGAATTACACAGTAGAATAGTTTCATTTTAGCCATAAGCTTCTTCAGTCATCATTTACTGCACACTTAAAATACTCCCAGCATTTACAGCTATGATACAGTAATTAAGAAATTTTTCTAATCATCTCTCCATATGGGCTCATGTGGCAGAAAAGAAGAAAAAGCAGCCATTGTATTGTATTGCTCTGAGCTTAAGCACCATTATTTCATAAAAGCAGAACACGAGAGCAATGGATGAGATCCAAAGCCCTCTGAGCCTTCATTCAACCCCTAGCAAATGCTAACCTGCTTATGCATAACCTCAGAAGTATAAACACACACAAAAACACCTCTTAACAGTCAAGTAAAATCACCGGGAGGCACAGACCAACACCATCCAGACCTTACAGGACACTATGTACTATAAACAGTCTACAGTTTTCAAGCAAGGGAGAATAAAAACAGAAAAGATACAATTTAGCTAAAGGTTCTCTTCGCCAGCACAAAAACTCTCCATCCTGAGAAAATTCCAACTAGAGCTGGCAGAGAGGCACAGGTGTTAGTGAATTGGATGGCAAAGAAGAAACAGTGATGGCCAGAACGCAGCAGATGTTTCTTGCAGAATCTAACTGGTGAAAAAAAAAACCCACCCTAAAGTAAATTATCTACCTGCTAATTTTTAGTTCAGAAGTCATTTTAAGAGATATATAGCATAATGCTGGAGAAAGTGAGGGAGATCCTGTTCCTATTCAATAGAATAACCTCATAAATAGTGTTTGAGGTTCAGTGTCAGTTAAAAAAGAAAAAAAAATGGGAGTGTTCTGATAGAAACAGAGCTTAAAAAGAAATTTCTTCACAATGGGGATAATAGTCCTGTTTAAGTATATTAAAAAAAAAAAAAAGAAAACAATATATGGATCTTATTGTACAAGTGAGTTCAACTCAAATGATCCAAACATATAACCCTTCATACTTTATTTTCCCTTAGGTCTATCTTGAACATGACTTCAGCTGAATTCAGCTATCAAATAATGGTTGAGATGCAGCTCCCTGACAATAGTAAACAACAATATATTTCCTGTAAGAGATTATTTAGCACATCAGATTTAGGGTTCAAATGCAATAAAAACAAAGTTCACTGAATATAAATAACAGCTGGAATGGTTGGAAATATATTTCTCATGGCAATATAGAATTTTTCCATTTTCCCAATACCCTGAACAAGGAATTAGACTATGCACAAGTTCATGACTTGTAACATCAGCCATAGTTATTATGCTTTTCTAGATAAATTGCACTAATTAAAACTATTTGGAATTTTATCTAATGATTTGTTTATTTTATAGATATACGTACTTAATTTCCCAGAATGATATCATATAAAAAAAATTATTATTAATCAATTAATTTTGTCTGGTTTGGAACATGCTATTGTCTCATTCCAAGCTACTATAATGGGCACCTGAAATTTATTTAAAACCAACAAATCATGAACTGCAAATTAGAATTGGCTCTTCACAGCAAATCTGGAAGGACAAAAATGTGTCATACTGAAGGAAAATATAATATATGGTTGTATTTCGGAGTTTTGTGGTTTGGATTTTTTCCCCCTCTTCTTAACATACATAACTTGTATTCCTATTTGTACTTAATTATTACACAACACCATCAGAAACATATAAAAAAATAACCCGAGTCCTTATGGGTAACCTCCACAAATACTATTTTCCAGCTGCGCATAAAATCATAGAATAGTTTGGGTTGGAAGAGACCTTAAAGAGCATCCAGTTCCAACCCTCCTGACACGTGAGGGACACCTCCCACTAGACCAGGTTGTCAAAGCTCCATCCAGCATGGCCTTGAACACAATCGGCCATGGGGCATCCACAACTTCTCTGGGTAACCTGTTCTCACCACCAACACAGCAAAGAACGTCTTCCTAATTTCTAATCTGAATTTCCCCTCTCTCAGTTTCAAGTCATTACCCCTCATCCTGTCACTACGAGCCCCTGTAAAAAGTCCCTTCCCAGCCTTCTTGTAGGCTCCCCTTAAGTACTAGAAGGCCGCAAGAAGGTCTCCTCAGAGCCTTCTCTTCTCCAGGCTGAACAAGCCCAACTCTCTCAGCCTGGTCTCCGAGAAGGGCGGCTCCAGTCTTCAGATCACTTTTGTGGCTCTCCTCCGTACCCACTCCAACAGGTCTCTGTCATTATTGTGTTGTGGGGCTTCAGACCTGGACACAGTGCTACGTATCACATAGTAGCAGTTATATTCTTCCCAAAAATGTAATTATTTTTCTTTTTTTCTTATGAAAACCATTCACAGACTAACAAATGATATTGTAATTCATTCACCTTTGAAGACATATTTTAGTTATACATTTCACTATAAAAATTTCATTGAATTAAAAATGTTAAGATTTGTAGTAGAAAAAGGTTCTGTTATAAACTGTCAGAAAACAAAACTAGCAATAAATATAATTACCCTATACTTTTAGCTAATTGTGACACTGAAGCCAGAGAAAAGAAACACATTTCAATTATTAAATTCAATATTGTTGAGAACAGAAAGCGTAATGGATTTTTCAATCACACATTTCTTACAAGATCTCGATAACAGTAATGTGCTAAAAGACATGTGACAGGGCATATCTGTTACTCTTTAAACATGACAAGAAGCACTGGGAAAATGGGTACTCCATCAAGCTCCAATACTCTCACATCTCTGACTTTCTCTTACAAGCTAGAGAAAAATTTTAATTAGTTTGCTAGTTCAGGACTTCCTAGAAAGAATGTAATTCTGTCACTTCTAATGTGTTCTCATGAGCAGTTAATGGATTTTTTAAATTTATATTTTTTCTTTTTTTTTTTTTTTTTTTGACTGCAGCTCAGAGAACATTCCTGTCTTAGAATTTCTTCTAAATCAGTTCATAGGTTACCCACATTTTCTCATCTGGAACACTGAAGAGCTTGTCTAAAAATTCAGTTTTAACGCACCGTTCTCCTGACTCACTGAGGGTTGTTGTTTGTTGTTTTTTTTTCAAATCCATATCACATTTTTATGTTACTCCCTAAAGTCTCACTAGAAATCAGTGGATGTGCCATCATTTGAAAATCTGTTCCTTATGTGCCTATATAGACATTGAGCTCAGATCCTAAATCCTCCCCTACTCATACAAACACAGATAAAAAAAGGCTAGATTAGCAATTTTAGACCCAAAAGACTTGTGTATAACTGTTCTTGTTTTTTCAAGCATCCTCAAAAATCATACACAGCTCAGGGAACAAGAGGATACTCTAAATATTCAAGTGTGAATGTCAAAAAAAAACATGAATTTGTCATGGTGGTACTAGAAATGACAGAATCAGACAAATTTTAGCTATATGTTGTAGAATCATGACATGGTTTGGGTTGGAAGAGACCTTCAAAGGTCATCTAGTCCAACTCCCCTGCAGGCAGCAGGGACATATGCAACTAGAGCAGGTTGTTCAGAATCCTGTTCAACCTCACCTGGAATGGTTCCAAGAATAGGGCTTCTACCACCTCTCTGGGCAATCACCTACTCCAAACTCCTAGTCAAACGAGGGCTGCCTTCAAAGTCAGATCAGATTGCTCAGGAACATAGTTTTGTTGCATTTTGCGGCCATTAAATCTCTCTCCTCTATCCAGTGACCTGTTTTTAATGACTTATGGAAGCACTTCACATCTCTATGACTTCTGTGTTAAGCAGCTCTTACAAACCTACAGTGGACTTCAGAGTTCAAACTCAACAGAGATTAAATATTTATGTATTTATTTATCTGCCAAGATAAACTTTCAAATTAGGTGTTCTCTTTAGGAAGGAAAGTGCTTTGAAACTTTTTCAGGAGATCCAAATCTCTGCATGTGAAATGTGCACACGGTATCTTGTGGTGGTTGTCACTGCAAAGGCAGATTGCGATCTAAACCCAAACAGAGGTAAACGAGATACTATTCTTGACTTGGCCAGACTGTACATGCAATTTTAAGCAGAAAAAAAAAAAAGAAGCTTTTAAACTAGGATGATTGTTAACTTATCTGAGAAAAACAGAAAGAGCAGCTGAATAACTTAAGCTAAAAATGCAACAGATAAACACAATCTGAAGGGAGCACATTTCACATCACTTGAAGCTTTCGTGATTATGTTTGTGCAGCTCACAAAGATGTTTTACTCAAACATACCTCATCGGATTCAAAGTTGAGAAAAATAAATAAAAGTACTGGCTTCTATAATACGAGAAAATTAACTTACATGTTCAAAAAGGTGGGGTTTTTTATATGTCCATACTATCTAGAAACCAATGAAATGAAGAAAGCAGAACTGAAATATTCATAAATATTGAAAAAACAATAGCCCAACATTTCTTTACCCACTCTGGACTGCACTGTATTTTCTCTAGTCTTCTCGACGTACTGCTAAAATAAAAATATGTTTTCTCTCATCAAAATACAACGGTAAGGATCTTGGGCACCTTGGTTTCCACCACTGAAGAAATCCCTGCCCTGTAATTTAACTTGGAACTTCTTTATTTAAATTTGTTGGGGGCTGCTATTAAACATAAATCCAGCTAAGCCAAAAGTTAACTCAAGTGACCTGAGATCAACTATGGAACTATAATGGTACTTCCACTTCTTGGCCGATGTATTCTCCTTTCTGTGCAAGGTCTTGGAAAATAAAACAAAATGAAAGAAAATCAGGAAATTCACTTACAGAAGACTCAGTGATTTGCTCTTTTGACAACAGATGATGGTTCTGATCAGCTTCACTTCCTATGTCAACATCAGGATTAGAAGAACAGAGAGCTCAACTTCACTTTCAGCTGGTATCACAATGAATTCAGGATTCTAGTCCAGTCTTCCATATCAACAATAAAATTATGGTATATAATGAAAATTAATTACCATGTTATCAATAGTGATGTGAAATGAAATAGCTATCTCTTTGTCTTTGAGCCCACACAGTTGTGCATATTTTCAGAGACTTTCGTATCCAGAATAATTTGTAGAAAGGTTACAGAATCATAAAAAGATAGCATCATTTTTTTTCCAAAAACAAAGAAGGAAGAATAGGTGTAACTTCTTTGAAAAGTGACTCACTGTAAGGCGTGTAGGAACTATTAGAGACACCATTTTGGGGGAATTAAAGTAGTAGTGATTTCTATTTTCTCCCTCTTTCATTCTGAAAACAAAACCATCAAGTCTGGCCTCATACTCAAACAAAGGCCTACACTTCTATCCAGCAAACCAATCTCAAGATCCACAAAGTCTAGGAGAATTTATTAGTAGCAGGTGGATGGACACCTGAGGCTACCTGGCATTCATTTTTATATACCTTGAGCATTCTTAGAAGAAAAAAAAAACCTCTTGTGTATAGATTTTCAATAATGGAATTGCCCACCTTGAAGCTTACTAGCATAAAATTATGTAACCAGCATCCCATGAAGTCCCATGCCACTGCCATACTTCTCTGGACCACACATCTCCTGTCCCTGTCTCTGCCCTCACAGCACATGGAAATTTGTACAGATACAGAAAACACGACAATAAAGAAACTGGTCTAGGTGGTTAAAAGATGGATAAGACCGACATACACATTATACCTGTTACCTCGCATGACGTTTTAGCTTCCATTAGCAAATTTTACTCAGTTGAAAGATAACTGGTTGAGCATGTGCTCCTAAAGAATCACAGCATGAAATGAAACAGGTTGTATTAGTTTTGTTAATTCAGTTCCATTGGTTTTGATTGTTTTTTTTAACATGAACCTGTCTTACAAACCAAGAGTACATGTCCGGTCAGTTCCCTGTCTTAAACTGATAGTTTCATAAATTTATAAACTACTTTTAAAAGACAAATATAAGTAAATAGTTGTTTGTCTCTGCATTCCCACTGATAATCTGAGATTATAAATTATTTAGAACAAGAACTTCTAAACATGTTTGAACAGAGCTTCCCACCAGAGATCGCAAACAAAAGCTATTCGAGTTTTTCTTATCAAAGCTTATTAAAGTAATTAAATGAGTAAATATAGCATCAGGCTAAAGGAAGAAGCAAAACAAATTGAAGATACTTGCCTGGGTGACCAGTGGCTCCAGTAGTCTCTCCACTGTTAGAGTCCTGATTTCCAGACTTTTGGGGTCCCATTTCAAAATGATAGGTGACGTTGCAGAAGTCATACTCCCTAGAACAGAAAAAATTACACCACATTCATGAAAATTATTAGTGTAATATGCAAATACTGCATATAAATTATTTAGAGAATAGCATATATGCTGCTCTGGCTCAAATACAAAATACTTCTCCATAATCCTGCTAACATTCCTCTACTCCTAAGAGCTGCCAGGTGCACCACTGCCACATCCACCAAGTGCTTAAACATTTATTTTCAGTATTTTTTTCTTTCGCATACCCTTTAAGAACAGCTACCCTGTCATGCTACATACATGTTGTATTGGGTGCACAGGGTAGTTTTGGTAGTGGAGGGGCTGCAAGGTGGGTTCTGTGAGAAGAGTCCAAGGGCTGTCCCGTGCTGGATACAGCATGCACCCACCACAGGACAGAGCTGAGCCTATCAGCAATGCTGGTGACACCTCTGGAAAATACATTTAAGAATGGACACAACTTGTCTGGCAGTGTGAGGAAAGTGGTAAAGCAAGTGTGAGACACAATCCTGCAAACCCTAAGGTCAGAGGAGGAGAAGGGGGAAGAGGTGCTCTAGGAACCAGAACAGCCCACAGAGAAGACCATGGTGAAGTAGGTATTTCCCTGCAGCCCACAGAGGAGGAGGTATTACTGCAGGCCATGGAGGGCCCAACACCACGGCACAGATATGTCCTGAAGGAACTAGATCCCAAGGAAAGTACACACAGGAGTTTATCCTGAAGGACTGATGCTTATGGAGAGGACCCACACTGGAGCAGGAGAAAAGCGTGAGAAAGGAGCAGCAGAAACAAAGTGTTATGACCTGACTGCAGCCCCCATTCCTCAACCCCTCTGTGCTGTTCAGGACAGACGAGGCAAGGACGTAGAAGAATCAAGAGTGAAGTTGAGACTGGAAAAAAAGTGAGGGTGGGAGAAGATGTAATAGATTTTGGTGGTGGTTGGTTCCCCTCCCCTCTCACGATTCAACTCTAATTTAATTAGCAATAAATTAAATTAATTTTCCCCTAGTCGAGTCTGTTTTGCCCATGATGGTAACTGTTAAACCATTGTCCCGTCTTTGTCTCCATCTACAAAGTTTTCATCCTGTTTCCTCCTCCTGTTTGTTGATGATGGAAAGCGAGAGAGCAGCATGGTGGGTACTCAGCAGCCAGCCAAAGACAACCCACCAACACACGGAATACAGCAAATTCAACAAGACTGTTCAGGGTTTTTTTGAGTAAAACATCCCCAGAGTATTTAGGATTTCTTAATTTTGTACCAAAAATAGCAGGACTTATCTAGTAACAAAAAGGATTCTCCAGACTGTCAACAGCAAGCTGCTGCCATTTTATTTGATATTTCGTGTTTTCATGGAATTTTCAAGACAGTTGACTTCATTTCTGAAATTCCACATACAGAAGAATCCAGCTGTCAGGTTGTAAGAGACATGCAATGCACCTCATTGAGCTGGAAAGTAAGGTAAGTATTTGGTGACAAGCAATGGCACATGTAAATTAAATTGTCCGTTAGAAAAGAAAGAGAAAAAATGAAAAACAAAAAGTTCATTTTAAATAATTCTGCTTTAAATATTTCCCTGTATTTTAAAATAAAAAAAATAAAAAAATGCAAAGTCCTATGTACCTAGAACATCACAGGAACTCTAGCAGGGAAAGACAAATCAGTAACATCATGTTGTACATTGCATAAGTGAGATCTAAATCAAGCCCTCTGTATATAATATCCCAAACATTTAAAACTGTTTTCTCCAGAAAATATATTTAACTGACAAGCTAATTTCAATAATACAAAAAAATAAATAAAACTACAAAAAACGATTCAGTGAACAACATCAAAAGACGTTCAGCTAATGCTCCTTGAATAACAATCCACTTCATAAAGCTTAATTCAATAAGGTAGACACTCAGTACTTAGAAACATGATCTAGTATATACAAAATAAATTTTACTGCGTTATTCAGAACGTCTTGACTAATCATGATCGCTCAAAATTAACTTTTTAGCACGTCTATTCAGAACTCATTTACTATCTGTAAAAGATTGTCAGTGCCATTAGCAGGCAACTGAAGATAGTTGCTCAAAGAGAGGTGTCTCAGTACTCCCTAATCAATGTATTCATAAATCACATATAAACCTAGTCCTCAGCCTCCTCTCATTCCCAACCATTTGGGAACAGAATTATCTGATAACACAGAGTGTGTGCTAAAATTGCTATTATTCAGTTTCCACTTCTCTGGGAAAAAAAAAAAAAAAAAAAAAAAAAAAAGACATTAGGCTTCATTTTTTACTATGCTGCCAACATC
>VWZK01019956.1:45518-77332 GCA_013396935.1 Baryphthengus martii
TAATGGTAGTACTAATGAGATGATAGACAAAGTGAGTGATAGGCTCTACCTGTGCCTGAGATGCAAGCTTTCCCTGCTCCAGATACACTGAAGCTACATATTGAAGCAATCTGAAAACAGGTGATCCTACTCTGGACCAGCCCTCTCCCTATATAGGGGCATGAACTCAGTATGGTATCAACTATCCTATTGGCTGGTTGGGTTGTTTACCCTGGCTGTGTCCCCTCAAAGATACAGCCCCTCCCAACTGCTTGGCCCAGCAGCTGTTTGTGATAATTAACCCAAACTGAACCCAGGACAGCAACACAAGCTGGGATCTACCTGGCTGGGGAGCAGCTTTATAGAAGGGAACCTGGGGGTTCTACTTCACTATGAGTGAACAGTGCACTGCTGCAGCAAAGAAAACCAACAGGATACTGGGTGCATCAGCAAGCGCATCACCAGAAGAGACAGAAAGTCATTATCCCACTCTACCCAGCACTTACGAGGCCACACCTGCAATACTGTGCTCATTTTTGGTCCCCACTATGCAAAAGAGATATGGACAGGCTGGAGAGGGTTCAGAGAAAGACCACCAAGACCCTCCAAGAACCGGGAAGCTGCCATGTAAGGAGAGGCTGAGAGNCTGCCAACATCCATACATCTGATTAAAGAAAACCAAGACAGTTTCTGGCTGCTGTAAACATGGTTAATGCGAGACCTGTCCTCATTTTTCCAACAGACTATGTTTAATTGTCGTCCAGAACCTGTTTCTATTTTATATAAAGATGGTTGTTACTCCAGTCAGCTTCCATATTCAAAAAGTAAGTTTGAAGTAGGTAATTATTGTAGTCAGCCATTTGAGTTATGAAACTTTTAAGTATGTCAAATACAGATTCTTGCTTTTTAATAAGCACCTTTTTCCTCACAAACTATTCATGTGGGTACTCAAACACACACCTCTCATTATACAAAAATATACTCAAAGCTGTAGTATAATCCAAAGTCTACAAAAGCAAACTCATTTCAGTGGACGGTGATCACAGAAGTGACACAAAAGGTAACCTGGATGATAAGTTGTTTCAATCAGAACATTGCCTCAGTTTCAAGCTTTACTAAGAAACACAAAAAAAGTATTCTTCAAAACTCAGTATGAAAGGGTGAGCAACGCTTTCAACTACAAAAAGGACGCATGTAAGACAAAGCCTTATTAAAAACCTTTAAGAAAGTCTTTCATTTGCAGTAAATTTTACTCACAAAAGCAAATAAGTAAAATTTAAAAGTCTAATTAGTGCATTTTCCTCAACATTTCTCCAGCTGTTGTCACAACAGCAATCTCAAATAACAAAAGACTAAAAAGAAGTTACCTGCCCAAGTGTACATTATACAAATACATGCAATTTCTACAATGGTTTTCCCAGACTGAACAGGTGAATGGAGAGTGCTCAGTTGGATAAGGGAACAGATGTTAACCCGCTCTTATGACTGGTTAACAGTTGACTAAATGTTTCCCACAGAATCAGCTTTAAGTACTTCACTGAAAACACAAATTGCTTCATAGCTTCTACCTGTTTTGGGGTTGTGCAGTACCTGTGAAGAAGATAACTTTGGAAGGGAGAGTCACCCTGTAGGAAACCCTGGATAGGCTAGAAGAGTGGGCTACCAAGAACCTTATGAAGTTCAAAAAGAACAAGTGTAAAGTCTTGCACCTGGGAAAAAAATAATTCAGGAGCACAGGAGTCATGGTTTAGCCTCGGCTGGCAGCGAAACACCGCACAGCTGCTCAACCACTGCCCCTCCTCCACACCCTCTCCTCTGGGATNGTGCACTGCTGCAGCAAAGAAAACCAACAGGATACTGGGTGCATCAGCAAGCGCATCACCAGAAGAGACAGAAAGTCATTATCCCACTCTACCCAGCACTTACGAGGCCACACCTGCAATACTGTGCTCATTTTTGGTCCCCACTATGCAAAAGAGATATGGACAGGCTGGAGAGGGTTCAGAGAAAGACCACCAAGACCCTCCAAGAACCGGGAAGCTGCCATGTAAGGAGAGGCTGAGAGAACTGGATTTGAGAAAAGAAGGTTCAGGGGAGAGCTTATCGCTATGTTCCAGTACTTAAAGGGTGGCTACAAAGAAGATGGAGACTCCCTTTTGACAAGGAGTCACATGGAAAAGATGAGGGGTGATGAGGACAAGATACTCCTGGGGAGACTCTGATTGGACACAAGAGGGAAATTTTTCACTACAAGAACAGTCAGCCGTTGAAACAACCTCCCCAGGGAAGTGGTGGAGTCCCCAACATCGGACACTATTAAGACTCAACTGGACAGGGTGCTGGTCCAGCTTGTCTAGATGGGGCTTTTGCCAAGAAGGGTTGGACCATATCATCCTTGAGGTCTCTTCCAATCTGATACTCTGTGATTTGATTCTATGATTGTGTGAGTAGAGGAAAAAGGCATCCCACAACATTTTTCATATAAAGATGAAAGTGTGTTAGGATCGATAAAAGACAATAGTAACTACAAGAAAGATGTTCTGGTTATTGTTTGGGGTAAACATCATCGAATTAAAATTCACGTGGTGTTTATATGACTGCAGAGTTAAGAAAACATTGTTAGAAATTTCCAGTGAAACTTAATCTCTTTGTTTCACTTATCAACTAGTAGAGTGTGATTATTAAATCTGAACTTGAAATTTGATATTAGTAAATACGGAAAGTATGTTAATAGCACTGTAATAATTCTACAGATGATTGCAGTCCTTATACTAAAACTAGTTCTATGCTTTTTAAGAATATATTTAAGGAATTCCATTGCCTAGCTGTCCTTTTTTTTTTCCTTGAGCATGTGCCAAAATATGTCTCCTCTTTTAAGCTTCTCGTAAACGCAGCAATGCAGAAATATCTCTACCTGGTTCAGCAACTATCGTTCAACGTGAATATTTGTTTAGGCAGTTTGTCTTTAAAGCCTATATGTAAAGAAAATAAGTACTTAATTTGGTCAACAAATCATTAGAATAGATTCCTGTATTAAAGACAAATTCTACATCAGTGGAATTCTTCATTGACATAACAGCCACCATAAATCTCACCCCATGACCACCCTCATCTCCTTCTGACACAGTAGAATTTTACCTTTTGGAAGCTTCTACAAAACCTAAATATTTAGCACGTGAAATTACTTGTTTGTCTATCACGGTATACTGTCTCGTTTTCCTCTACAATAGATCCACCCTCCTTATGACTTACACAGATGTGCACTCTGACGGTCAAAAGCTGCTCACAAGTGACAGCACATCCCACTTCTATGCTGCAGCTTAAATCTACCAGTAAAAACATTTTAACTCTATGTGAGTAAAAGCAACATTTGCTGAAGGAAACTGCTTCTTTAAAAAAAAAATATAAACATTGCCAGCCTAGAACAGGCCTCCAGTTCTGAGTTCAGTTCACATCTGTAATGCACAACACAGCAGACGTGAATGAAAGATGCTAAACATTTCACACCGAATAAAATAAAAACCCATTCTACCTGATTCATCAGAAACATGCAGGATTAATCTGGTGGCAATACCAGGTTAGCAATACTGGCAGCACAAGTCTACTTCCAACAGCGTTATTTGCTACTGGAGGGCAAAAATTGATCTTCACTGGAGAGAAAGATGTCCAGCAAGTAGAAAGTGAGTTGAGAAGAAGCAAAATAATAATAATTTAGCATTAATTTCCAAATATTAAATTTATAATAACCTTATTGCTTCTATAATAACCTTAATGCTTCAAAGGATTATAGACTATTAGAAAAAAAAAAAAGTAGTATGTTTGTATGTTTTACTAATGATTCTGCCAAATCAATATCCATCTTAGCTTAGAGTGCCCATGTCCAGACTAATGGAGCACTTCCACCCTTGCTTTAAACAGGCCTGATCTTCCACAGCAGAGAGGCCAGTTCAGCTCTTCCTGCCTGTTTCTGTCCTTTGCACGTTGCAACTGTGCTATCAATTCCATCAAGAGCATGATCTGGTTGATCACCAACTACTCCTACAGAAGAAAAGTTTTCTGTTCCCTGCCTGACTTTGGAGCTACATGCATGACAGTATCAGCAAGAAAGCTCTGAGTGGGGCAGCAGAGGGGAAGGAGGGGCCAGGACTGCCTCTTCAGCAGCAGCACAGACACAAACTGGTTTAAGATGACTGAGGAACTGAATGACAGACAGTTTCTAGATTTGCATCCTTAGATTGAGAACCATGTCAAAACAAACACCTCTCCACACAGAGACTTCTGCGAGAAATACGGAATTCCTTACAGCAGGATACACAATCTCATGAGGCAGACACTGAAAAATTCTGACCGATTTCATAGATGCATCTATGTGCCTCACTGGGAGCTAGAAATCTAAATACTTGAATGATTCTATCGTTGAGCATGCCTACAGAGTATGACTGAGTGACATTCAAGACGCACAAGCTGGCTCTGAATTACCTCCTATGGGTACAGGGTAGGCTGGCGCACAGGACAAACTAGCTCAGACAGAAATATCAGCAAGGCACACAGCCCTAGAAAGTCCAGCACTTGGCTGATGTGGCTGGCAGAGGACTGCAGTGATACCTGGTGGTACGTAGAGTGGAGATTCTGCATTATCTGCAGTATTGAGCAATGCAGAGGTACCTTGGGATCTGACCTGAGCAGCGTTGCGAGAGCTCTGATACTTCAGTCAGCCTGGTTTCCAACACTACTCTCAATCCATTTGGCCATTCTCGGTCTCCACTAACTCCAGAATACAAGTAGAGGCAGAATGATACAGAAGAATGAGTGCAGAACAATTTAAAAGAAGGGAAATAACAGGAAAATGCTGAGAGGACAGAGACTAAGAATGAGGAGTAAAAGAGCAATGGTAAAGGGAATAGAGAACATCCTTTGGTACATATAAAAGCACCTATCATTAGACAATGAAAGCCCAATACAGTCTCCAGCAGATCCAGCTGAAACAGAGTTGACATGGGCAGTTCCCATTATCCTGCTCGGACAAAGAAAAAAGAAAGGTGTAGAGGAGGAGGGGGGATAAAGTAGGATGGTTTGGAGAAGTATCTGTCTCCACCTGTTTGAACACCAAGTTTTTGCTATATTCGTTTATTTTGTTTCACAAACATGACTCTTCTCTCATTTTGCCTAAAACATAGGCAGGGAAAAACAAGACAAATTAAACCTTTAGGCCCCACTTCCAAGCTTAACCACACAGAGAATTTTTAATTGGAGCTTTTCTAAGTGCTCAACTTCCTTTCAGATTGACAACCCTCTCTGCTGCTAATCCTCCACCTCCACGCTAAATTGAGATTTTGGTCTGGCCTCAACAAAACAGGGCTCTTATATGGAAGCAGTCCATTATGCAAAGTCAGACTTCTAGCCAATAAGCTATTAAGTAAGGAAGAAAAAAAGGCCTTGACAAGGGGAGGATTACATTGGTAATAAAGTCAGTGGGATGGTGATCATGGAGTGCCCAGACACAGGAAAGCTATAATAAGGCAATGCTTGAGTCATTCACACTTTTCAGCCACATTAACCAGCTCAGTCTTGGAGGCAACTGCCTACATCAAGACCTCAGTGAGGCATGAGGGCAAATTGCCTTCAGAAATCAAAAAGGTCATGAAGAACTCACAGGGAAGGTGCAAACTGCAGTGTAAGGGTCAGAGCGACAGAGAGCTTCCACCTACACCCACCCATACAACCTGTTTCCTCTTCTGCTCTAACTCAAAGCATTGATAATACGCTTCCAAAGTCTTTGCAAAGCTGTGTGCTGTGGCCAAATTGTTTTTATCTACTACATGTCTTAGAAAAATTAATCTGCTTTAAAGGCCCGCAGATCTATAGCTATAGATTGTTTGGGCTCTCACATCAGTATTGCCAGACTTGCTCCTGAGGAACGTGGTACCACGAAGTGGTCGTACAAACCTACATCCCATTTGGCCCAGCACACCTTTGAGCTGCACCGAGTTCCTCAGATGGGAATTTCAAAAGGAGGTTTAGACAAACTATAATATGAACCTAAGGACAGTAATTGGATACTGGGACAAGAAGCTGGACTATGAATTCAACTCTCAGGTGGAGTTTATTATGCAGAAGATCCTCCCTTTAGGAGATTAGGTACAATACACAATTCTTAAAACACCTAAAAAAAAAAAAATCTAACAGTTGGTTCTCCATGAGTAATCTGGTCATTTGGAGAGGGATGAAAAATAGGGAGTTATTCACATTTGTTTGCACTAGTAAACATTAGGAGTAGAATTACTTGTGTGGAAGGTAATTTACTCCAAGATGAGCAAGCAATGAAAATGCTTTCAAGCTGTTTTAAACAGCCATACATAAAATTCCAATATTCAAATAATTTATCTTGTATTATTCATAAGAACCTGCTTTTGTTCACTAAATAACTTTTACTGGGAACGCAGAGAAATTTCTTAAAATGCTTAGTGAGAGTGAAGATTTTAAGGAACTTACACAGAAAGGGAGCCCAAGCTGCAGCAAAAGATTGCCAAGTTACTGCTGTACAACCAAAATTTTTTCCACTCTGTATTCACACAGCTCTTCAGTGCCTCCTAATAAAAGTCTCCTCACAGAGTTCTGGACGTGATCAAAGCCTCTGAGCTCACTGCTGCTGGGATGCTGGTTCATCTAGGGTCATACTGCAAGCCCAGGAAAACCAAATAATTTTAAAGCAGGTCCTTAGAGCAGATCTTACGCTCTGCATTCTCTCTCCATTATATTTTCCCCCAAATGACCTCAAACTTCTACATACAGCAAAGTAATATCTGTAGAAGATATTCAGATTTACTGGAGGTATGATCAATTTACATACATGACTCACCTTTTGGGTAATAAAATCACAGTTTTTAAAACTTTTTTCAAGCGCCGTTCCTTATTAAAACCTTAATCTCACAACTTGCAGGAAAACAAACAAACAAACAAACCAACCAACCCAAAACTTCTACTCACTAAATCTGTTTAACCTCTTGGGTTTTATATTCACTGTATTACACTGGTGTGAGTAATACGAGTTCACAAGAGCAGAGAAGTATTAAGCATCTTTAATTTAAACTAACGCACGTTTGCTCGCCCTGCAACACTGAATTTGTATCTCAAATTCCAATGGTTCTTCAAAAAAAGTTCTTGACCTTGGCTCTAACGATGACTTTGCAAGCTTCTGCTTCTGCATGTAGGGGTCATCCTTTCACTGAAAGTATCCTATTTACATTCCTGATTCTTGGAAACTGCTGTTAACCTTACCTCTGTATTTCCCTGCAGCGTTGTTGTTTTGTTTTTTTTTCCTCTGAAAGAGAACTCTTTATTCCACAAGATCAACTGTTGCTACCTTCAGATTAAAAAAATTCTATTTTTTTTCCTATGGAGAATCAAAGCTTTAGGTTTTTTTTGTGCTCTCTTGGTTCAGTTGGCTTATTAAGGAGACTATTTCCCTGCTAGTTCCACTACAATAGCAAGACTGCAAATATCATCTCTATGCCTCTTTCTCCTTCATTAAGCTGTAAATTATCTAACTATTCCTCATTTTAATTAAGAATTCTTCATTCTTGTTCCTACAGATGCAAAACTCTTTTCCCTCACTGAACAGAATCTTCCAGTTATCTGAACTACAGTTACAACCAGGCAAAGCTTCAATCATTTCACTGTCACATACTGGATGACAACGGTCTCCCCTTGCCCTTGTTGAGTCTACAAACTTCCACGCTATAGAGAAGGAGCTGCTCCATTTTCCAATACATAATTAACACGTTAAACAGGATTGTTTTCAAATAAATCCCTGTGAGAGCACAATTAACATTTACCTCGGCAATTAATGTTAAGGGTGATTATTAATCTTTCTGATCATTTTCACCAAATTCTTGCTGCACACATTGTCCTGTTGCTGGCATCTGCATTTGCCAACCTGTTCATCAATTGCCTCTGAGATGGCAATTGGACAGCCACTGGCACTGACTGGTGCAATACACTATTTCCTTAAAACTACCCGTAAAATACAGAAAAGTATGGAATGTGAAGCATGATTGTGCTGGGGTTTATTTGTTTTAAGCAATGTTCCTGTAGCTCTAGCTAATGGGATTACTTGCAGAAGTGAGAGATGGAAAGATAACAAAATAGTGAGATGTGATACGTACATTATACACACACTGCAGTAGCAATAGCATAAAGAGTTACTTTCATTGTAGCCAAATTCCTAACCATACCCCTATTTTAAATTTTCCTCCTTTACATCCAACTACAAAAAAAAAAAAAAGCCAGTTTTCAAGACAGCAATTTTTTTTTTTCATTTGGCTCACATCCATGTCTTTAATAAACTCAGTGTATCTTCCTTCCAGCCATCACAACTATCCATAAATGTTCTTGGGTTTTACCAGAGTCCTCACAGTAGAATTAAAGAAAACGAAGGAGATAATTCAATGACAGCAGTGTCATCATCATTTCTCTTCATTCCACAGATATGAAAAGTATCTGGTATTACCATTTGTCCCCAATCATAGCGTGTTCATTCTTTAAGCCCGACTAGATTTTTGTTTTCCACATTGTATTCAAACATCTAGTCAATAGGTGATTCTCCTGCTCTCACTAATCCATAGCATCCTATCATGTGTTCTGCTGCCACGTACAAAAGACTTTAAGTTTGTCCCTTGTGGCTACTTTGATGTCATTATTCGGTTGGCTTCTCCTACATCTTTATATTCCACAATCTATTTGTCTTCACATAATTCCACTGTGCCATACTATTTTGTTTTATTTTTTTTAATTCTTACCACTGAAGCCCCATCTTTCCAATATCTGAGAGCAGACTAGATGGGGCTGCTTCTCGTTCACTCAGCAAATCTATTAATACTCTAGTTTGCAACACCATACCTAAGGTATTATCCGTCCATATATTTTCTTCTGTGTAGTAATCACAGCTAAACTTTTCTTTTCCCTCCACCTCATCCACGAGGGAAACAATCATCCCAAGGATAAATGAGAGGCAACTACTTCTAGTATTTCCCTATTCATACATTTCATGACTTATTTGTCCCTTTTCGTTCAATATCTAATTGGTTGTCCTCTTAGCATTAAGTTGGAGTCTAAGACAACATTGCCTGCAACACTTGCAGAACACAAATGGCCTTTGAATAATATTCTGCTCTTCAAAGACCCAAAATCATACTTTTAAAAACAATTACTTCCTGAGACTTACTAATCAATATCTGAAATATGAGAGGGAAATAAGACAACAAAGAACCCTGCATCATGGCAAAACAAATTTGCAATTTTTTAGTTTTCATTGTCTTACGTATGGAGGTGTTACCTTAGCTAGCTAGAACTTCCACAGTCACTGTTATAGAAATCTTTAGAAAAATCTTTAAAAAAAAAACAAAAAACAAACAAATTAGGTGATGCTTATCTATGATAAAACCACAAGTGAACACAAGACAGTTCCAATAAAATTAGTGACCTGTCTAGACTACATCTGTGATTGCTAACAGACTGAGAGAATGTCTCAGATTTATCACTGTGACTCTAATTGGGCCCTACATCAACCGCTACTTTGGGCCAGATCTACTTGTAGCTTTTCTTTCAATTAAGTGAACTAAAAATACTACGAGCTCTTTGAATTAGGAAAACCAGATTTTATTAGAACACAGCTTGGACATTACAAAAAAGAAAATTCAGAGAGAGGGAGTCAAAATAAAAGGGATTTACGAACAATTTTATCTCCTTTCTACTGCATCCTTCCTGGGTAGATCTTTTCCTTTGGTCTTGCTCTCAGGTCTAGCACTTTGTGGAGGTTTGTTGGGTAGCAACAGATTTTATTATGTCTTTGATTGCCTGAAAAAGTCCATTTCCAACACCGATAGAACACATCTTATTGGGTGCCTATTCATTACTTCTTAAGAAGGCATCAAGTTTCTGCTACAGCCTCCAGACGTGCTTCGGCGTCTCACGCTGTGCTCCTGATCCCACCATGCTCTTGTAATTCCAACAAACTATAGATATTCCAAGCTTTATTATTTTTCTTTACTTCCATGTCCTTTCCCCCTCCTCTTATGCTTCTGAGAAACTGAGTTTCTGAAAATAAATTAACTGATCTCAGGATTGAATACAACATCAACTGAAGTGTAAAATGCCAACCCATGTAATCTGATCATTTAGTTGTTTCTCACTTTTTCCTTCCTTCCTTCCTTCCAAAAAAACGAGAACCAGAGAGCAGAATTGCTTTGAGGTTCATAAAATGGCTATGTAAAAGACAGATGAAATTTAAATTTGATAGATGAAAGTGATAAAAGACAGGAAGAAGGACCCTGATCCTGATTACATACATAATGATGGACTGTGAATTGGTTATTAATACCCAGGAATGCAATCTGTGAATTATAATAGCTTTATGTAAATGCCAGCTTAACGCAGAGGAGCAACCAAAAATAATGCGAGGAATTATTCTGAGAGGGAGAGAGAACAAACCAGAAAACACCCTTATGCCATTATAAATCCGTATCATGAATACTATTTGGCCACCGCTTTGCTGCAAAGAATATTGCAGAACTGAAAAATAACAGTGGTAACAAGGACGATCAAGGACTTCAAGGAACAACTAAATAGAATAAAAATTTTCGTTATGCAGAAGAAAAGACAGAGGAGAAATACACTACAGCAAACAAAACCTGAAGTATCATGGATGAAGTGAAACAATCTTTTGCTTTTGCATTTTTCAATGAAAAAAAAGTGTCAAACAAAAAACCTACGTGTTAAGTTATCAGCCGAGGTTTTTGAACTCCTTGTCACAGGGTACTACAGATGCTAGACATTTACATCAGTTCATAAATTAACTCAATACATTCACAAGAGAGAAAGGAAGAGGGCGGAAAAAAAACCATAAGCAAAAAAAATCCTAACAGATTGACCTGAACCCTCGAGCTGCAGGCTGCCTGAGGCTTGGAGGTTAGTCCAGAAAAGTACAATAAGAATAAAAGATGGGGAAAACTTTTCAGAGTGAGAGAAATCTACTCCTTTTCCTTGTCTTGTGTGACAAAATAACCAGGGGATGCAGTGCCAAGCTATTACAACAGGAACTGTGCTGCCCTGACAAGGCAGATCAGGAATCAAGTAGTCCAGTAGATGGTGAGGGTAAACCCAGAGCTGACAGCTCCAATTTGCCTTTCAAGCCTGAACAGCTTCATTTACTACAAGAGGCGCACAGAGGGATCATCCATCTTCGTGCATGGGCACTCAAGAGAATGACTTCCTATCAGAGATCTCCAATGTTCCTGGAAGTGAGGAATCAGTACTGAGAATGGCAGGCACAGAGAGTAACTCCAGTGTCAAACTGGTGGTGATACTTTCTTCTTGGGTATCTAAACGGCAGTGTTACAGTGGTACTGCTCTCAATGCCTCTCACACCGCTAGAAGAGGGAGGTTCAGATGACACTCACTCTATGGGCTATTGGTGCCAAAAGAGATAGAAAACACAGCTGAGACAACACAGGAAGTTCCACCATAAACATGAGGGAAAACTGCTTTCCAGTGAGGGTGATGGAGCCTGGAACAGGCTACCCAGAGAGGTTGTAGAGTCTGATTCTCTGAAGACTTTCAAAATCCACCTGGACACTTTCCTATGTGGTCTGCCCTGGGTGATCCTGCTCTGGCAGGGGTGGGTTGGACTCAATGATCTCCAGAGTTCCCTTCCAACCCCTAACATTCTGTGATTCTATATATGTAGACATGTAAATAGACACGACTTATTTATTAGGCAAAATGAGGACCCTTTTCTTTGTCTTGTCCATAGAGGTAACACACCTTCCCTTCTCTCCTCTGTGCCTTGTTTCAGCAACAAAATATGACAACCACTTGTTAGTGCATTGATCAGGTTGATCAGATTCTTACTATCAATTCAGTTTGACAGTAAAATGGCACATTCTGTCAAATATTCACATTTTTTCCCCCTGCAGTTCTTACCCTCTCTAGTTCCAGCTTTTAAAGGACCCTTAATAGTTAACAGATTCTCAGAAGATGAAATATAGGTTTAAATCCTTCATACTACTTTTAATACACGATGACCTTGCACTATTACTTAATGGTAAGATACTAGCTAACAAGAAAATTCAACAAAAAGTAAGAATCCTATTTCTTGAAATAAGTTATTTGACAGCATTTAATTACTTCCTTAGATGACAGAAAGGAAATCAAACATTCATACCAGCAATTAATTTTTTTTGACTTAATACAAGCAAACTCTTCTGAAACCTGATATTATGAAGAAAATACTACCCTTTTGAAACATTTTTTTTTTCTTTTTTTTTCAATTTCTTTATGTCATTGATAGAATCATAGAATCATGGAATGGTTTGGGTTGGAAGGGACCTTTAAAGGTCATCTAGTCCAACCCCTCTGCACCGAGCAGGGACATCTGCAACTATCTTCAAACACTGGCCCAAGTTGCCCAGAGAGGTAGTAGAAGCCCCATCTCTGGAACCATTCCAGGTCACGTTGGACAAGGCTCTGAGCATCCTGCTCTCATTGCAGATATCACTGCTCACTGCAGGAGGTTGGGCTAGATGACCTTTAAAGGCCCCTTCTTTAACCCAAACCATTCTATGATCTCACAAATCAAAACAGATGCCTTAGCAATAAATATTCCACTTCATGTCTGGACGACTCTTGGGATTGTCCTTCATTTGTCATCTCCTATAACGTCGGCATGAAAGACATTGCTTTTCTCCAAATACAAAGTTATTATCAAATTAACCCTCTGGTTTCTTTGTAAATAAACTGTTTCAAAAGTATGTGTCTTTTTTTCCCACAACTTTATAAACTCCCAACATATAAAATAATCCAGAACGAAAAAAATATCGCTAAACTACTATAGTTCTAATATTTCCCAGCACAAAGAAAGCATTCTTAAACTCTCACAGTGGGGGAGAAATTAATAATCTATGAGGTCATACTATGAAACCCTACCAAATTATCCCTAGTTTGCCTGTTTCTATTTTCTTTCATTCCTTTTAAGTACTTACATGTTTAATTGCTACTAAGAAAAAATAGCTTGTGCGATGCCCAGATAACTCCAGCTTTGTTGCAGAAAGAACTGTAGTATAAATGCCAGAAAAATTACAACAAAATAAATCCTTCCATCCATTTCTTTATATCTATCTCTTTTAATATCCCTCCCTTATGTTATCTCTAAGGACATCTATGACACTAAAACTTTCTAAGAGCCGTAGCATCAGAAATATACTGCTTCTTAACCCATTTTGTTCTTCATATTCTTCCATTAGAACCACTTTTTCAGTTTCCCCTAGAAGTTCATTGTGAATTTGAGATATTGAACCCCCCAGAACTTTGAAATTCCTTGCTGTGTAAGAGCTAGGTATGAATATGGGAACATTACCAGATAGATAGTTGGCATCATGAGGAAACTTCTGAAGAAGGATTGGTAAACCCTGATGCCCTTTTGGGAGAAAAAATTCAGTCTACATAATTTCACTAGTTTACTGCAAGTAAGCAAAGTGAATTAAAATATCATCTGAAGATAAATCTTAGCTTTGTAAGCCTCGCAACCGTATAATGCATCACAACAAAGAGGACATTTACTCAAATCCATAAATTAATCTGACCTATTAGCATATGCAAAATTCAAGCCATGTTATCCAGGATATTACTGAATGATACAAAATGCTAATCCCAGAAATCTGCTATTATTTTGCCTACCTCTCCGGAGCCGACTTTGTCTATAGCAACAGAGGTTTGAAATCTATAACTATATGGAGTAATTTTAGGTACTATTTACTAAAAAATAAAATACTGGAAATAACATTTATGGACCAGAGCATTTTGCCAGTAATATTGCAGAAATACATACGAGTGAGTTATTTTAAATTGAGTCAGACAATTGAATTTATTCTTTTTTCTACCAAACTAATAATAAAAAGTAAAAACCACAAAAAGGAAAAGCTTAATTATTAAGCTTTTTAAAAAGTATTATTATTTCTATTGCCACTGAAATATTACATTTAAAGCTGAAGTTCAAGAAGTTCAAATAACACCACTGTGGTAAGTATGTCACTTCATCAGATGTCTTGATAGCGCTTGTTTGGGAAGACTGTGGCATAATTTATGACACGTCCTGGTCTTTCCTTTTATTTGTACTCATCTCGGGACAAAAGTAGCATTGCCTCTGAGAACATGATGACCTAAAGGGAACAGACCCTTCAGCATCCATCTTCACTTTCAGAGTTATAACGTCACTTTTTGCAGTTTCTACACAATTCTCTTCAGATTGGGAGCCACAAACTTCTCTCTTCTCATTAATATTTTTGATGCTACATATTTCTTTTAGAAACAGTATTCATGTCAGAGAAGAAAGCATGAAATCAAGAGATTATTCTGCGGGATTAATTTTGATCTTGTCATCAGTGAGGCAAGTATCTAAGAGAGGGGGAAAAAAATGACAGTTTCTTAAATGTTTTTGATACAATCAATGTCCTAATCAGCACAGCTGCATCTTGCTTTCACTCAAACTTATCCATCCATCATCCATAGTTCCATTCTCCTGGAATGCCTTAAGAGAATCCATTTCACTTTACCCACAAGGAAGAGGAATGAAAAGGAGCTCAGTTCATCTTAGCCCGATAAAAGCCACAGCCTGTAAGGACCTAGCTACTACTAGTTCCATTAGAATAAACTTAATTAATTTAAATGTAACATTTTCAGAATAAGCATTGTACACAGTTAACCTCACTCTCTGAAACAACCTTTCCCTCTGTCCTGTCTGAATCGCATAAATTGTCGCCTTTGTCACTTCAGTTCCCTGTGGTTATGATTTTTCTTTTTCATATCCTGTCCTTATCAGCTGCCTAGCGACAAATACATCTCATAAATTATACTGTCTCAAAGGACCATAGTATCATTTTCAACTCTTCTTGTAAACTATAGCTTAAAATTACATCTGAAAATGTATGGAAACAAACAGTTATATACTAAATACATAATTCATCCTCTCACAAGATAATATATTTCTACGGCTGAAAGATTGTTGTTGTTTTAGGAATTATTTCCTTTTTTTCTTTCTTCTTACACACACAGATCAACTATAGAACAAACAAAGAAAAAAAAAAAAAGAAGGTGTATTTTAAAATAACCTAGGAAATTCAAGGTATTCCTTGTAGGGAAAAGAAAAAAGATCAATTTGACCAAGTTACTCTTAATTTCCACATTCCCTAAAGAAGAACGTAAGTTTTATTAGGAACACAAATCTGTACAAAGCTTACTTTCTAATACAAGAAATGACTCAACATTTTGGTGCCTTTCATTGTTAGAGAAGGAGCACTAACTTATTTACCAAGCATTTATCCATTCTCTAACTTCTTCTCCTCAAATGTGGCAATTACCAAAGCGATTAAACATAAGATTATAGCTTTAATATGGCATAAGAGTCTTTCCACAATTCTATTTTTGCATTCAAAACCAGAAATTCCCTATGATTGCTGGACAATATTTCAATTTCAAGTACTTCAATTGTAACAAAGAGATGTTCTTTTGGAAGGTTCCATGCGTCACGGGCTTTTCCCATGGTTCGCTTTCAGCTTGCCAGTGTCTACTGGTTTTCCAGTTGTGCAAAACTTCCATCCAGAATTGATATTGCCATAGCCCATTTCTAATCTCACCTCTTACAGAGACCTGACTCGCTCAGACTTGCCAAGCCACACAATTCAAGCTGAAATGGAATTTGTTACACTGGATTTTGTCCGTGTAGTACACAGAAAGCCTGACACTGCACATTGCTAATCCTACAGAACATTGTGGCATCTAACTATGCAGAAGCTCAGATCCAAAAAATCTGAATCACAGCTCCTGATGAGTTCTTCAAGCATTCATCTATAAGTTACCATTCCCCATTATGCACCATTAGGCACGAGTGGTTAATTATTTTTTTCCCCCATATGCCAGCACATAGATAATTTCCAATTATTAGCAGCGTTAGATCATCAGTTTACACAAATTGCCTTTAAATCCAATATTTGCATATTTTCTGGTCTGCATATCCTCCTCCAGACAACCACATAATATGTTTTGGAGGATTTTGTTAGTTCTTTGAAGAGATATACGTTTCCTGATATTTCACCAAGTATTTAAATTGTCATCACTTATATCATCAAGGTCTTCGTTACTTCTGCTAAAAATCTACATAATTTGCACTCGGGTACAGTAATTGAAAAGCACGATAATGCTGGTTCATATATAACATTGTTTCTGCTCCATGCAATACTAAAACTCATGAACTTGAGAGCACTGGATGGAATTTCCAGATAAGGCTGAATAGCACTTCCAGTTTCACTAAAAGGAAGTAAAAGGTACAGAATTTCTTTCACCTCAAATCATTGAAATCTCCTTTTATTGAACATTTACTTTTCCCTTGTGATGTAAAATAGAAAAGGAAAACAAATCCTTCTGAAAAGAACCTGGTTGACAGGGAAAGAGAGACAAGGAGGAAACAAATCTTTTGTTCCTTCGTAGAAATGGCAGCAAATACTAAATATGGAACGTTTACGGCATGGTTTACATTTCAGTCCAACAGAACAGGATCTAATGCTTGGTCCCAAGACTTTTTAGAAACACTAGCACCTGACTTCATGGTCACTCCACAATACTAAATCCAGCTTGTTGGATGAACATGTTTGCTTGAGTCCAGTCCCAAGTGTTTTGATTAGAGCCCAACCAGCCAACACTAAACATCATGCACCTGCTCGCTCACTCCTACCCACCCACTGCCTTCCCTCTAACCCTCCCTTTTTCTCAGGCCCAGCTCTCATACCTCTTCCTCCCCAGTGGTGCAGGGAATGGGGGTTGTGGTCAGTCCCAGTCCATTCCAGGTTTTTTCTACCAC
Organism: Baryphthengus martii; assembly: GCA_013396935.1. Taxonomy (NCBI): domain Eukaryota; kingdom Metazoa; phylum Chordata; class Aves; order Coraciiformes; family Momotidae; genus Baryphthengus; species Baryphthengus martii. Next base: position 62,404 of record VWZK01019956.1, read on the forward strand.
TCCCTTCCTCATCAGGGGGAAAACTCACAGTCTCCACCCTTGCAGCAAAGTGTTGTCCCTCCCACGGGAGACAGTCCTCCATGAGCTTCTCCAACCAGCATGGATTCGTGGGCTGTGGCCCTCCTAGTGATGGATCGCTCGTCATTGCCTTCTTCGGGACTAGTTCCCTTCTAGAATGCGGGGACCTCCACAGGCAGGATTCTACCACTGATCTTCAAGGGCTCACCACAGGCTGAAGGGGAACGGCTGCTCTGACATGCCTCCTTCTCTCCTTCCTCACTGACCTGGCTGTCTGCACGGTTCTCTCTTTCACATCCTACTCCTCTACCAAACAAAAGAACTCCCTAAACAAAAGATTTACCGACAGGTAAATCAACAGATTTTTTCCCTCTTAAACATGTTATCATAGAGGCGCCTTGACCAGAGGCGGATCCAATTTGGATCTGGAGGAGCCTTCTCGAAGCTTCTCACAGAGCCCATGCCAGGAGCCCCCTGCCCCACTACCAAAACTCTGCCAGACACAAATTCAACACACCAAGTCAAGATAATTTCTATCATTTTCACACCAAAAGTGTATCACCAGTATCACCAGTCCCCATCTAGAGTTGGAAGAGTGTCCTTCGGCAAATGGGACTGATTACATCTTACCCCTTGAATCTCATCTTGAAATATGTTCTGGGTTGCCTGTCATAATTTAGCACAATCAATATGAAAGAGCATGTAAAAACAGAACCTACAAAAAGTATTTGAAATTGTCATACTTCAGGCATACTACCTTAATAATTTCATCTTTATCAAAAAAATAAGGAATCATATTTGACTAAATACTCCACCAGCCAATCTTGCAGGCACAGAACACACACTTGCCTTCATGCTGGTGTCATAGCTTCATTTTGTAGGTAGCAACTTTTTTTTTATTATTTTTAATAATCTGGGTATTGACTCCATGGTAGTTTGTACATGCTAAAGTCATAGAATCATAGAATGTTAGGGGTTGGAAGGGACCTCTGGAGAACATCAAGTCCAACCCCCTGCCGGAGCAGGATCACCCAGGGCAGGCCACGCAGAATCAGATCTAAGTGGGTTTTGAAAGCCTCTAGAGAAGGAGACTTCACAACCTCTCTGGGCAGACTGTTCAAAGGGCTCTGTCACCCTCACAGGACAGAAGTTTTTCCTCACATTGAGGTGGAACTTCCTGTGTTCCAGTTTGTGACCATTGCCCGTCGTCCTATCACTGGGCACTGAAAAGAGACTGGCCCCTTCTACCTGACACTCACCCTTCAGATATTTGTAAACATTAACCAGATCCCCTCTCCATCTTCTCTTCTCCAGACTAAACAGTCCCAGGTCTCTCAGCCTTTCCTTATAAGAGAGATGTTCCAGTCCCTTAATCAACTTCATAGCCTCTGTTGGAGCCTCTCTCTAATGTTTCAAATCCTCTAAACCAGATTATAAGTAAAATATAGAGTCAGGTCCTCTAATGACTATTTATTTCAGAAGGTATAGTGGGAAGGAGGAAAGTACTTAAAATATGCCAGTGACTCTAGAAAAGCTAAATGAAAAGCTATGTTGCCACTGAAAGCCACATCACGATTTTTGAGATTTTTCATGAAAGGTCTTGGGCGAGGCAAGAAAAAAAAAAAAAAAACAAAGCTAAGCTTCAGAAAATAACAAACAGAACAAACCAAGGTAAGATATGTATATATATTTCACTTCAGACTCCAGTGTTATAAACCACTTCAGCTTTGCCTTATGCTGTGTAACTCCTACAGAAACCACCAAGGCATTTTCTTTTACTGCAGCAAAATGCATTAATTTTTTCCCAACAAATCTGTCTTTTTATTTATTTATGTATTTATTTTATTGTCTCCTTTGCTAACTATCAAAGTCTAAGACTTGGGTATCAAGGAGACAGGCGAGCAAGGTTTGGGATGGCAAGAACTTCACTATTAGCCATGGATACAGATATGCTTATTCATGGCAAAATGTTAGGATGGCATTCACTAGGTAGCACAAAGGAAGCGATCATCTGAAATAAGGACCACACAGAAGACAATCTTGTACCCAAGGAAACAGAACAGCAAAGTATCTCATTTTTCACACCAGATTACACAAGCAGTTACAAATTCTAAAGGAGTATGCTAAAAGGGCTACTTTCCACTAAAAGAGAAAGGATATGATTTTACAAGCCCAATATTATGTTTTCATTCATAAAGTCTGGGAACAGGGCCAGACCTGAGTGCATACATTCCATTTGACCTTTCGGGAACATTTATTTCACTGCAGAACTTCCCCATTAATACGCTACTTTGAATTACACCGCTAATGCCAGTCACAGATATCACCTTCTGGTGAAAGAGCAGCTATTTATAAAATCCTTTTGGGACCATCACTTGGAAAGTATCTGTCCTACAGATTAAACCAATGAGCCTGGTTGTCTAAAGAAAGTGACAGTTTTGGATGCTAACGATGCACTTCGCTAAATTAACACAGAATCGTGTCATAATGGTAGCGACTGAGTCCAAGAAAATAACTCCACTTTTCTGCGACTTCAGCTCAACGGTGGCCAAACTTTTCAGCCAAGAAGAACATCAGCTTACCCTGTTAACAGGAGATGGCTGCAAATATAGCAAGATCAAGCCAATCTACTTGGAGATACAAGTCATCATAGAGAGACACATAGAATGTTAGGGGCTGGAAGGGACCTCTGGAGATCATCGAGTCCAACTCCCCTGCCAGAGCAGGATCAGCCAGGGCAGGCCACACAGGAACAGATCCCGGCGGGTTTTGAAAGTCTCTAGAGAAGGAGATTCCACACCCTCTCTGGGTAGCCTGGTCCAGACTCCATCACTCTCACAGAAAAGCAGTTTTTCTCAATATTGAGGTGGAACTTCCTGCGTTCCGGTTTGTATCCATTGTCCCTCAATCCTACCCCAGGGCACCACTGAAGAGAGAGTGATCCCTTCTACTTGATGCTCACCCTTCAGATATTTGTAAACATTTACGAGATCCCCTCTCAGTCTTCTCTTCTCCAGACTAAGCAGTCCCAGGTCTCTCAGCCTTTTCTCACAAGAGAGATGTTCCAGTCCCTTAATCACCTCCAGAGCCTCCATTGGACTCTCTCTAGTATTTCCTCTAGTGATGACTATCTGTACAGCATATACTGCACAGTATCCTCATGCAAAGATGAAACCTAGACTGGGATCCCTCGTCCTGACCAAATTCAGAAGCTTGCAGTGAGCTGTTACTAGCAGAACAACACATACACCTCACACTTACCTTCTCATTTCCTCACAGACCTTCTGAGAGCAAGCTCTAGCACAGATACTATTCCTTCTGGGCATATGTTAGATATTTTGGGGTGTAACTGGCACAGAACTGGATTAGAAACCACAAAATTTTGTTTTAAATCCTTTCTCAGCTTTAGAATATTTTAGTACCTTCACGATGTCACCTCATCTGCACCATGCTCTTTCCTTACAATAAACAAATACAATCTCCTCCATTTGACCAAAGTACTGAAAAAATAATTTTGTGCTTGCGAGACATTCAACACTATGATTTCAAAAGTATACAGCTATGCACATATTATATTACATACAAAAACAGAACATACAATATTTATGATTAAGCTTTGGTGTACTCAAAGTAAGAGACTTGGTCATGTGAAGCAACCAGCATCTCACTCATCGAGAAACTAAAGGAGGGCTATATTATGGTTACTTTTCAGTACATTTCAGACTTTCTAAACATCTAAACCTATGTGTAACTCAACCTCTCTAAAATTCAATATTTTTTTCTAACAAAGAAATCTAGCACCAAGTATTCTTCTCATAACATTCCACTAGAAAAATCAATTTAAAAGTACCAGAAAATTGAAAAACGTACTTGGTCTGGGATACTCTCTTATTCTTTACAATGTATCACTTTTTAATAAATTACCAATTTACTGGCAATAACTGAAATAACGCATAAAATGTATTACTCTCCCGAGTTATGTCAACTCAGTAGGCTCATTAAAACACTTGGCAAAATAAAATTCAAAAAATGTGACCCCTTATATAGTATACAAATTTCAAAGACTAACCAGACTTTAATTGGACATTTTCAGAATTTTTATCATGAGCCAAATGACAAACCTGAGACTCAATCCTCAAATGATACTTTATCATTTTTTAGATTATTTGAAGTAACTTCAGTTTTCTTTTTGGGTGATTACTTCCTGGTACAGTAGTCAATTCACCACATTTAAGTTATGATTATGATCTTGAGCGCTGCAGATGAAGACAGTATTCATCAGTAGTTTGGCAACTCAAAAGAGTGTCTCAGACATAAAAGGATTTTAGAAGAGCACAGATTATTCTTTTCTCCCCTTACAGACCACAATATGGGCTCCAAACCTGGTTTTTGAAACCATGAGCAATTTTCTCGATGGCCTTCAAAGGGAAAAAAAGATTTGAGTTCCTATCACGTAAGATTGATGAACTATGACTACATGGAGACTAAAGTACCAAAAATTCTCAAGCATGATTTATCCCTTAATCTTCTTGAAGACAATCAATTTTTTCTTTTTTTTTGTTCTTTTTTTCTTTTCTCTTTTTCCTGTTTCCCATTTCCTTTCTATTGTATTCACATCTCATTGCTTTATTAATAACCTTAGGAGAGTATTTCTAAGTTTGGGTTCAGATAACTTGTCCTGATTCCTTCTTCTCTTAATAGCTCTCAAAAACTTCTCTAAAACCTTTTTCTCATCAACACAGGATTTAAGTTGGATAAGGCTCTGAGCAACCTGCTCTAGTGGGAAGTGTCTCTGTTCATGGCAGGGCTGTTGGAACTAGATGATCTTTAAGCTCCCTTCCAACTCAAGCCATTCTATGATTCTAAGTTACTTTCTGTTGACAGTTTCTGATTATCATCATTGTATTTTGTTCATTTTAAAGTCATGTGCCCACTGGTACATTTGAGTGTTTGAAAATAAAGTTCATTCTGTACATATCAAAAAAAACCTAAGAAATAGGAAGGAAGATTTTCATTCACTCATGTCCTCTTTTATAACATGAAGCTGACTGCATGTGGTACACTTAGCAGAATCGAACCGTGGATTTCACATAATCCTTGACAATAATCAGAAGAAATTTCTCCTTAGTTACAGCCTCACACATTTTAGAGCCAGCAATATGAACAATAATCACTGTTAAATTACAGTGTCAGATCTTTGTTTACTCCCTTCAGTGGAGAAAATTCATGATGCTTCAAGAAGTGATTCAGGGAAAGAAAATAAAACTATATATAAAGGAATAAGCATTACGAGGACACTTGAACCTAGACCCATTCGTTTGAAAGGCCAAAGAAGCAACGTCTGAGCTACTGAGCTTGAGGGGAGACCTAGACCTCGAAGTCTACTCCTTGGGTTGAGTTCAAGAACAACTTTATTCTTTTTAGTTGCTATAAAACCACTAGATATAAAGCTAATGCATAATATGGGCTCTTTGTGCTATTTATCAAATTTTCCTAGAAAATCTCCTTCAAATTTTACTTGTAGCTTCAAATCCTTCCAATTTTCGTAGAAAAAGAAATATTATACCCCTAACACTTAAATATATAACCAATTTGTGAACAGAATAAGAAAGTGAACAGATAAACAGTAGGAACAGATAAAGCAAAAAGAAACAGGACAGTGTTAGGCAACCTAGAATTCAACGATTAATCTGAAGACTCCCACATAAAGGTCTACTTTGACTTTTCAAACTTTCTCTGTAATTTCATCTGTTACTGAAGTGCTATAAATGTTATTTATTGCATACACAAGAAAACCTCAGTAAAAAAAAGAATTTCCATAGCAACCATTCCAGTTCAGCAATTCATATCATAAAATCTTATGTACTTTGAATAGTGCTTTTTCTTTATTGAAATGAATATATTTATCTATGTTCAATTGGAAATATTCATATTGGTCATGAAGAGCTTGCTATTAGCACATTATTAAAAACTAAACTTTACCCAGGAGAAAGTTCTATGATCCCTAGAGAAACTGTGATGTTAACCTTCCAAGGTTTAGCATTTCCAAAACTCTAAGGTTCCTTATTACTGTCATTCTAAAGACATTTCAAGCAAGAATTTGCTCTAATATTTGAAATGTCTACAGTGATGTCGCATTAAAATACAAAGAGAATTTATACAGGTTTTTACATTAAACAAGAATTGTCCACAGCAAAAAGCTTCTGATTAAGAAGACTAAATCTGTATTTAGACTAATTGAGTTCAAAGTTTTTGATTTTTTCCCCTTTTTTTTTTCTTTTAAGGGTTGGAGTAGATCTGGGGTTTTTTAATTCTTTGGGGATTTATACACTATCTTTTTGCTCTGCCATTACTTCAGATAAACAAATATAAAGAATTATTAAACTATCAACCTCAAACATCCCAGAACGGATTCTGATTGTACTGTGACAAGAAAAATCTTTAGTACAATTTTAGTCTCAATATAGGAGATCTTTAGGCTCATAGCAGCCGAGCTGACAACATACACGATATTCCAAAACAAACTCATTGAAGTGAGATTATTTTTCCTTTGTTTTACAAGGAAAAATTGTAAAACCTACATGTCCTTCTGCTGAAGCCACCAGATTCACAGGAGAACCTGTCAAAACCCTCCTTATTACTGACTGAAGTCTCATGTCACTGTTTGTTTCAGTACTGAACTTTTCTGAAGGAACCTAACAGTGGAGTCCAGTATTTAAACTGCCTCTGTGATGAAAAGAACCTCAAAGAGCCTCAAATGAGCCACACTCAGAGCGAAATGTCATAGAATCATAGAATGGTTTGAGTTGGAAGTGACCCTAACAGTTGTCTAGTTCCAACTCCTCTGCCATGGTCAGGGACATCTCCTATCTCAGAGCCTCATCCAGCCTGGTCTTAAACACTTCCAAGGATGAGGTGTCCACAACTTCTCTGGGAAACCCATTCCAGTGTCTCACCACCCTCGTAGTAAAGAATCTCTTTCTAATTTGTACTCTAAATTCCCCCCTGCTCTAGTTTAAAACCACTGTCCTTTGTCCTGTCACCACATGCCCTTAAAAAAAAGTCCCTCCCCAGCTTTCCTGTAGCCCCTCCTACAGATCCTGGAAGGCTGCTATAATGTCTCCCCAGAGCCTTCTCTTCTTCAGGCTGAACAATCCAACTCCCTCATCCTGGCCTCACAGGAGAGGTGCTCCAGCCCTCTAATCATCTTTGTGGCCTCCTAAGGACCTGCTCCAACAGATCCGTGTCCTTCTTATGTTGTGGTCTCACCAGAGTAGAGTAGAGGGGCAGAATCACCTCCACCAACATGCTGGCCACACATTTTTTGACAGCTGCTTGTAAACAGAGAAGACTTTATCTTAAGCCCATTTTCTCTTCAGGTCTCTAGGATTTGGTTCCAGATGACAGGGCTGCAGATGGTGATTCAGAACAGGCAGCCCCCTTCTACAGTAATCCATCCCATCCAAACCAGAACAATCACATAGAATCACTATGGTTGGAAAGGACCTTAACATCATCAAGTCCAACCACTGGTCACTCTGAATTTAGTGACATAAGAAGCAGTCACGTGTCTCATCATCCAGCTTCACACAAACTGGAAGAAAGCTGCCTTTGATATTTTCCTCAGCCCAGAGTCTTTATTCCCTAGGAAAATGTCCTAAGCAACAGACCACAGCCACCTCTCCTCTATACTTCCCTAGGTTTCTTGTCCTTGTAGCGGTAGCACTTCTCAACTCTTCTTTTACAGATGTGCTCCTTAGAATAAAATGTCATGAAAAAAAAACCCCTCATCTGAAAAAATAATCACAATGAAGGATATGTAAACAACATGATTGAAGCCACCTCAAAGTTCTTAACAGTAAGTCTGAAAAATTTCTGGGTTAAAGATACTAAAGAGTAGTGGTGGGTGGAGGGTTTTATTGCATTCACCATTAGATAATGACACTTAAATGTACAAAAAAAAAATAAATAAAGCATCTAAAAATAAATAAAGGATCTAAGTATCAAAGCATCTAATGTTCCAGCAACACCTACAGAAACAATGTTAATGCTGAAAGTGAAGTCTTCCATCAAAATCAAGACAGTATTATTATAATTGGATTCTCACAGAATTTGATAACTGTTTGATTAAAAGACAAATGTGTTTACAATTTCATAAATAATATTCACTAGTAATTAACTTAAATACTGGTGGAGATAGAGAAGTGACTACAGATACCTCAACCTTGGCTTCAGGCTGCCTCATCATTATGAAAGAGTTTTACTGCATTGAAATGGGTTGTGTTAAAACGTGACAGGAATTCATGTAAACTTCAAGAGAAAGATCAAATAAAGAAGTCATGGTAGAAAGGAGGAAAGGAGAGTTTGCAACACGTCTATCTGAGAAGGATCACAAAGTCACAGGAAAAAAAAAAAAGAAAAGAAAAATTACTCATTGAAGGAAGTACAGAAGCTTAACAAAGAACAGAGAGGAAAATCAGGGAACTTAAGAAGAGGATGCTCCAAGGTGTCCATCTGCTACTTTAAAGTAAGAAAGGCCCAAAAATTCATTTGATTATATAAGATGTCTCATTTTAATCAAGCAATCAGCTGATTAAAGTGAGAGGTCACTCAAAAATAAAACAAAATTGAAATAATCATTACCTCATTAACAGAGTGGGGAAGAGAGGCAGGACCAAAAAAAAAAAAAAAAATTCATTTTTTTCCAACCATACCCAAAAAATGCTATTAAAACTAACTGCTCTCCAGCTTCTCAGTGTGTTTTCAACACAGCAATGAATTCTTTACCTAATGAGGATATTTATATGCTTCAGAACCCATGCACATACACATTGTGGATGGTCTGAATCACTACCTTTCCAATGTTTTTCAACATCTTTTATTCTGCCACATTCTTTGTTCAGGGAAGAGCTGCTTTGGAAAAAGCTTTTCCCCAGAACTTTCTGGCGTGAGCTCCAATGGAAGAAACCAAACAGATGGTTTCTTGTCAGCGGGAAAGGAGAATTTGCAGGTAAGAGGAGAAAAATATTTTGCTCCCTCCCCCAAAATACAGTATCAATATTTGTGACTGAGTTTTTTTCCGATGGCTGGATTGTACATTTATCACATTTTAGGAGGAAACGGTCTCTTTTTTCCCATATTCTGCATAGGAGAAGCTGTTTATGCTTACAAAGTTAAAAAAAAAAACAAACAAATCTCTAGAGGCAACTGCAATATGACCAATTACGCCTTTTTTACTCAAAGTCAGATATATCTACAGAAAAAAAAAAAAAATCTGGCTATAGGCAAGTGCCAGCTGCAAGTGTGTTTGCTTCACTTCCCTCACTTTTGTGTAACACAGCTCTGGAGTGAAACCTGACTTCATGTTCCTGAAAGATGATTTTAAAAGAATAGAACAGGGACTATTTGTCCGCAAGCTATTGATACTGCATTAAATTGAGCCTCAAACCTGAATATTAGTAAGATATGAAGTGTCACTTGATGTCCTGGATAGCTATTCTATAACATGAATTATTACATCTCCATAGATCTCATCCATCCAAGCAAATTCAGAAGATTCTGTTGTATTTTGAAACAGAAAATCGCAGAGATCAACACTCGTTTTGTCCCGTCATGTGGTCCTTACGATTTTAATCACATAGGTTTTAGAACTTCCAATCAATACAGTGCACTTTTAGCTCACTAAGGTGAAAGCTAATGAGCTAAACTAATTTAAATTTGCAAGCTCATCAATTTATACTGAAGCTGAAGATTTATTTTTTAAGTGCATCTCTTTGTATACTAAAATTTTGCTTAGAGACAATTTATTATGATTATCTTATACAATTTAGCTAGAGGATATAAGAGAATATGTCATTCTAAAAATGCAATCAATAGTTTGGTAAAGGGGGAGAAACCCATCAGGGTAGTGAAAGGAAAGAATGGGAGGAAAAGAGATAGATTCAGAAGAATTATTTACTGAAAAAAAGATTTTTCTTTATTTCCTTACTTTATCCAGGAACAGTCTTCAAAGTCTTATTATACTGTTATGGGGTTTTTTTTGCCATAAATACATTATTATATTTTAAGCCAATTCTTAGTATATCTACAACCTCCTTGCAAAATAAATGGATAGGTAGAGTGCAAAACTGCTCTCTACCCTGACCAGGAGTTGGCAAGGTCAGAACCGAAGTTCCAGCTGCATTTTTTTATTGCTATGCCATTGGTTTTATGCGTCTACTTTAAAAGATGTTTCATACATAATGTACATACACGGCACAAGCCAGCATTATAAAACTGGTATTTAAAGAAAACTATCAAGGAATAGAAGTCATCATCCAGGAGTGACAGAATGTAAACAAATAAACCACCTCAATGTACCATGTTCACTACATGCACTCTAATGAAAGTCAAACTGTTAACGTGGAGGAATTCACTACCCTAAGTAGCTGGAAGAAAATTTTGCTCGAGGCAAATCTCTTCAGCAAGGTGCAGTTAGAAAACTGGTTTTGTTTCAGTCTATCCGTTTAGCCTAAGTCTACAACTTTTTCATTCAAAGTTCAGAAGTTAACTGGCATTTGAAAAAAAAAAAGAAGAAAAAAAGAAATAAAGAAAAAAAGAGAGAAAAAACAGAATTAGGAATAGAGTAAAATAATTTGGAATAAAGTAGAATAATTTAGAATAGAGTAGAATAATTTGGAATAGAATAGGCTGAAAAAGACCTTTAAGAACATCAAATCCAACCCTTAACCCAGCACTGCCAAGTCCACAACTAAACCATGTCCTTAAGTGCCACATCATATTGCTTATCCCAGCTCCAGTAAGACTTTTCACACTATCTCCCATAACGTTTTCATAGACAAACTAAAGTCAATATAATGATATAACACCCCAAAAGTGTTTAAGACCAGGCTGGATGAGATTCTGAGGAACCTTGTCTAGTGGGAGGTGTCCCCGCCCATGGCAGGGGGCTTGGAACTAGATGTTTAAGGTCCCTTCCAACTCAAGCCATTCTATGATTCTATAATAACCTGAAAACTACCAGAAATCTACCATTTCTAAAATCAAAAGGATATGATGAGCATACAGACATACAAAAAATAAATAAAATCATTCATAACCACAGATAACATTAGTTAATGCTGATTTAAATGGCAAGAAAAATAATGTATTCAATCTGCATATACATTTTATTAAAATAAGAACCATTTAAATGCCATTTTCCTGCATTTTAATTAAAATTTCCATTTAAAAATTCAACAAAAATATCAGTCTATCAAATAAAATTAACCAGTACTCTTTAAATGTAAATTATTAAAAAATTTTAAAATTAAGCAAAGGAATTTAAAAAGCACATAAGCAGACAGCCAAAGTGAAAAACCACAAAGCAAATTTTGAAGATAACTACATCGAGTCAGTTTGTCAAGATTTGACTTCTGATTTCAATTGTAATGGTAGTATTTTCCATAGCTATAATGTTAAGAATAAATTGTTTTTACAGTGATAGACAAAAATTAATGTTTAAATGTGAATATTGTGCAGATTCCTGGCTTTATTTTTATTAGGAATGTAAATGATTGAATTTAAATGTAAATCACCTAGTTCTAAAGGTCACTGATTAAAAAGAATTACTTGTCTCTTAGAAAAGTAACTAATGAAGAAAAAATGGAACAAATGTTAATTTTTTTTTTTTCCACTCACAATTCTTTAACATGAATGAGAAGACAAGGAAATCGCAGAACTGGAGATATATGATGTCTCTCCAATGGCAACTGTGGAAAAGACTTTTGCAAAGAGCATTTCTGTAATTAGAACAGGCACACATATTTGCAAACGTTGTTTAAGAGGGAAAAAAATCTTCCATTGAAAAGAAGATGATTTGTACAAACTTTTTCTTTTCCTCACTCTAATTGCTTGGATTTTGGAACTTGCAGCTCATACATTACCCCACAGCAAACAGAGTAAAAAGTGTTTAAGACGTAGCTCCACTGCCTGAAAAGTCAGCAATAAAATACCCAAAAAGAAACTACCTCCTTTCAAATTTAAATGGTGTCTGCTAGCAGTGTGTGCTTACGTTACACAGATTCACTTCTAGTACTCTTGTGCCCTTTTAAACTGATGATCAAAAATGAAAGCATGTAGATACCTATTACCTACTGTTTCAGACAAGCATGCCATCGTATTCCATATCCAATATGGAACAAACAACCCTCTTTCATAGTTTTAAGAATGCTACCGATCTAAACAAAGTGAAATTAAAAAGCTTTATCCACTGTATACACTCTAGATAGAAATAAATGTAAAGAGAGAAATATGCCCAGTGAAATAGTATAGGATACTCTAACCATTTTCAGATAGAGTAAGATTTCTTTATTATTTTCTAACTACCCAAGAATATCTTTATTAAATGAAGCTTTGAGATTTTCAAGTAAAATAACTGTGTTCGTGATTTACTTCCACTCTTTCCAAACACTATTCTCCAGGCCAGATGAGTGTTTTAGGCTCTTTTCAACATTTATCTTCTTAAAAAAAAAAGAAAAAAAAAGAAAAAAAATAATATTTTACAACATTATTAATGTAGTTTCGCAGTGGTCATTTGAAGCCATCCTGGATTTAAAGAAGTTTAAGTGCAACAGAACTTCTTGGAAAGCATAACTATGACAAAGATAAGCAATTAATTCAAAGCAAGCAGTTAACCTACTTTGGTGGAAACACTGGAACATGCTGCCAAGGAAGGTGGTGGAGGCCCCATTCCTGAAGACAATCAAAGCTAGGCTTAATGGGACTCTGAGCAACCTGCTCTGGTTGCAGATGTCCCTGCTTAGTGCAGGGAGGCAGAACTAGAAGATCTGGAAAGGTCTTTTCCAACCCACACCACTCTATGATTTCTCATGTACAGTGCCTCCAAGGCAAAGATGGAATAAAATATCTCACTGCTGGCCTTTAATTTCAGGTCCTTATAAAACTGAATTTGGCCACTTGGAATGACATTAGATATTAGATCTTTGCCTTGTGTCGATTTTGGTTGGGTTGCATTGTTGTGTCAGGGAGTAAGGAGAAGACAGATTTTTAACAGGAATGACTCAGTGAATTCCTAAAGCAGAACCTAGGGAAGGAAGAGGTGACCTACGAATCTAACTTCCAATACAAAGAGATTCAGTAACTCCAAGACTGACTACTCTCCGAGTAGTATCATGTGGGAGTTTCTTATATGTCTCTAATGTAGGTTTACTGAAAAGGGAAACCAAAGGCCTTTCCTTCAGCATCTGTTCCCACTTCCTGGGTGCAGCCAGAACATCACTTGTGTCCTCAAGGCAGCACAAACACTTCACAGACTGAGCTGCTCCCACTGCACACACCACGGACAATGGTATGTGAGTTACAAACGGTGCCTAAATTACAGCAGGGAGTGAACAGGTGAAGCTGCACATTGCAACTTCCAATTTTTTTTTTTTTATTTTATAATTTTTGGTGTGTGCAAATGAGAAAACTTACTAAACCAAGTCAAAACTAAACTGGTACAGGAAGAGATGGAAGGAAATTTCAGATGCCACCGAACTGGAACATAGTTAATGAACTTGCTAGTTTGAATTCCTGGTTATAATTCAAAATTTACTATATCACTTATTGGGTGGAGACTGTTTATAAAACCTGCTGGCCAAGACAAATCGCTATTCACTTTTTACGCTACTTCATAGCAACTTCATACCTTTGGCAAGATTGCTACAACAGCACTAGAAGTGCTCATCTTCTAAATGCTTAGAGGGATATATTATAAACAGAAAGAGGGGGAGGAAAAAAGAAAAAAAAAAAAAAAACACATAGAAAAAAACCCAAACAAACCCACAATTTTAAAAAAAGTAATTCCAAATTTAAAAAATTGATTACACCAAATACAATGATTTCTCGTACCTAATAATAGTGCCAGGATTTTTCCTTTGCCAATCCAACAGCTCTGATTTGCCATGAAGGGAATCAAGAAATCCCTCCCTGTCTCTAAGACAATTTAATTCTTTTTATTCTAGCTGTGCCTTCGCAGATCCCAAATGAGATTTCTTAATCACTTAACACTTCATACCACATAACAAACTTGACCGTAGAGGTGGGAAACACAGCTTTTAGACAAATCAGGAGGTCTTTTCAACCCAATGAATATTTCTTCTAACAGAGAAAGAAGTTTACAAAAATATTACACAAATTGTCTCTCTCGTTATTCGGTCATTTCCTTATTTTTTGCAACTCATGAGTATACTATGCTGATTTTAAAAATATTTGAGAATAGCTTTTAATACCATAACTTCACCATGGAAAAGCTTGACTATATTTATATTACCTTGTAAATGAAAAATTAACTCTCTTCAACTTGCTATTGGCTCTAACATCCAGTCATTTTTTTAAAAGGCAAATTTTGACTACAGAGGCATTTCTAGTCACATTTAAGGTAACATCTAATTCTACTTTTTTAAATTTATGCAAAGATTCTCAAGTTCTTTCAGTCTCCAAGATCATCACACAAGCATGACTTGCATGAAATCTTTCACAAGATTATACCTAGAGTATCCCAGATATTGGAGACAAAGAGGTTTAATATCAAATATTAATTGAATACGGTCTGTGCCATATTCAGTTAATATTTGATATTAAACCTCTTTATCTCATGCATTCATACTTTTCCTCAGCTTTCTACTAATAGTATGAATTCAACAATAAATGACAATTGATGGAAATTATTGGTTACTGTTTACATATATTTCCATTCAAATTGTGATTTAATTCTGACTTCAGCCTTAATCTCTGCAGAAAGCCCACTTAGCCATACAGGTAACTTCAAGAAAACTCTTACGAAATTTTCACTGATTCCAAAGTATCAATGTAGAGTTTATCAATCCAACAGAAGTCTCACCATGGAGGGAGGAAAAAAAAAAAAAAAAAA
>VWZK01019956.1:77375-143232 GCA_013396935.1 Baryphthengus martii
GATGAAAATATCTTCACTGCTACAAAAAACAGAAGTGCCATTATGAATATCTGTACATCAAAGTTTAATGTGGAGAAACTGGCCAAGGCTTTCATCAGCATTCAAGTGACCAATATAAATAACCCTTCGAAAAGATGCTTTACCTTCCTTTCACCACAACTAATGAGCATTGATCAAATCAAAGGCTTTAACTACCTCCTATGAGTCCTTTGCAGCACAAGTATCTTCCTGCCTCAATTTCTCTACCTGCCTCAAGAGAATCAGTTTAGTTTTGGTATGATTTCTCAGGTTGAAGAAAATTTTTCAGCCTCTGAAAATTCATTACTTGAAATAAAATATTTTTTGAAATATATGGTGTTTTCCACAGAAGAAAATTTTTAAAAAGGAAAAGAAAAATCAGAAGTAATAAAAACTACAAATAGCACAAAGATAAAGTAAACCACGAAAATAGTTCAGCCACAAAATCTGAGATATTTGGTAAATCAGGGATCATTCACTGCAATCTAACAGAAATTCAAAAGTATAAAGCAAAAAGTAATAATAATAAAAAAAAACAAAAAAAAACCCCTGGCTACTTCTGAAGAGAATGGGAACAGTGTGAAAAGGAATGACTAAAAGGTTATAAAGGTCATATGGAAAGCAACAGAGCTGCCATCCTGCATTCAGTCTTGATATTCAGATTTAAGAGCACTTACCAAGTGACTAGAGAGGGAAGTTATGGGGCTTCTATACCTTGTATCTGGATAATCATATCCACGGTCAAAAAATGAAATTCCTATCTCTCTGTCCTGCTATATAGATGTTAGGTCTGGATTTCCTCTTAGGTCATCTAATCCAAGCTACATCTAAATCTTTCTGATATGAAATCTTATGAAATTCTGATTCATCCATATACCTGAAGCTAAGCTCCTGCCCTCCTCCTCTTGATACTATCATCTTGATTCTCGCTTTCTGTACTTGCCATGTACAGCAATCTTATTCCATCATATGCACTCAGGAAACTATAACAAAGATACTTTAGCTTTTTGTGAAGTTGCTCCTTTCTCAAACTTTTTCCCCTTACTAGATCACCTTTTTACCTCATATCGCTCATCTTCACTTTTAAGGTTTTTCAAAACTTTACTGCAGACACCTCCTGGGCTGCCATTTAATGAGCCTTTCCTTCTGCAGCAGTGATGGTTTCAGCAGCATCCACCTATTCCTCACCTCTTCTTCCTATGCCCATGCTCTGCTTCAAGTTCTTCTCATACCCGTACAAGTTATGTTGCATAATGAACCAGATAAAAGCAGGGAAAAAAAAGTCCAGGTTTAAAATAAGCATTTTTACAAAAAATAAAGTTAATTTAGTACAAATCAGCTGTGCATAAATATTACAGCAGAGCTCAGGAGGTGGCACAGAATGAGAAACATCAACAGCAGTTGCTTATGTTAGCCCTGGAGCCAAGGAATTACTGAAAATAAACCGCCTCCAACAGGAAGTTAACTTCATCTATAAATATCCCATAAAGTAGACGACTAAATTCCTGAACAGGTAACTTTGCACCTTCTCAAAAGCTGTGCTTGACACCTGCAAGGAAATTCTTCCAAAGATCTGTCTCCTCTTTCCATCCCTTCCTAGTGCTTTTCTTGGCAGCACCATGCGAAGAAACTCAACAGCACTTGGGTTGGCTTGTTGTTGTCCCCAAGTCTTACCTTGCCGATCAATTCTAACTCCATCTGTTGAAATCCAGCTGTTGTCTTTTATTCTGAACAGAGGGACCAAGTCTGGCATTGCTGAATATTTACATACCAATTAGCACTAGACTATTCTCTCAAAGAATCATAAAAACGTGGATGACAACGACAAAGTGAAATTCTCTTGCCTTCCCCTTCCCCATTTTTTACAACAGGAATTAAATCTGGAAGTGCTGGCAAGATATTATGCATTATGGATCAAGTTCTTGCTATAGAAAGCAAAATATGTAAAAGGACAATAATGAAAACAATCTTTTCCGGGATTACTAAATAGATGTTATTATATAATTTAGATTGAACTATTGAAAAATGAAAATCAAGAATTACATGTATATCATTATATAGTGAAATGCGAGCGTACAGATAGAGTTAAAAGAACAAAAATTACTGAAAAGATATTTTTTAGTCAATACATTGACATAATTTCTTTCTTACAATACAGAGAACCCTAATCTGACATTTTCTTCTCTCTGAACAAAAGGGCCTGGATTTTTTAGTCAAATTTTTGCAAACTGTATGTCTTCCTGAACAGGTGGAAAGACTGTTTGGAGAGCATTTTTCTGCAAATAAAATTTGAATGGTTCACCACAGACCTTCCACGTAATGTTCTTATAATGAGTAAATTAGCCGGTGATATAAAGCCCTGAAAATGGAAAGACTGTAATGAAAAGCTTAATGTGTTTTTTTTATGGTAATGCTGAAAAAAGTAATGCCGTGTGTAAGCTTTTCTTCATGTTTTCATTGAAAGCCCCAGGCAAACCAGCAAAACCTGAATGAGCGGCATGATTTCATTAAATATATTTATAATGAACAACTTTCTTCTCCTTTGAAAACAACTGCCTGGAAAGAACACTGGAGCACAGAGACTGCCAACTGGGTACTACAGGCTTTTCAGTTCACCCAGGATGTGACGTGAAAGAATCACGAACACGGAGAAGAGAAAAATCAGTCTGCAGAAGCCAGGAGCACTTCAGTTTTAAATGGATGAGAAAAGTACAGCAACTTTGTAGGAGCTGGTGGGAATGCTGCGCCACTTCGAAAGCTGTTCAAACGGCCCCTCTGTTGAGCCTGTAAGAGGATGTTCAAGACACCCATTGGCTTCAAAGAAATCTGAAATCCATCATGGATTTGAAACTGCCTTGATTGCATCCATTCGTGCCAGGAGGAAGATGGCACTTGTCTTGTGAATGCAGACTAGGAAATGGTAGAGAGAATAGACTTGGAATTCCAGACGTAAATCTCTGCTCTCGGGAAGGATAAAGCAAAAGGGTATCAGACAAAAAGACACAAAGTTACTCCACTGATTTGGCTTTGTCCTAATGCCACAAAGGGGAAAAAAAACCCAGCTGAACTTCTTGAGAATTCAGTAAAATCTATATGTCAGAAAACAAGCAGTATTTAAATAAGAGATCTTTCTCTCTCTCTTATATAATGAGGTCTGAAGAGCAGTGCTTGATCCCTAAAATATCCATCACTCTACAACTGTACTTTTGGAACTAGCAGACATCTATAAACACACACGGATACAGACTGTACAGTTCCAGTGAGAGAGAGACACTGTCAGATATTTAACTGAGAATCCTCAAAATTCATTCATCTGGAAAAGTAGCAGCCACATCCAGATGGTCAGATTACTTAAAGCTGAGATGCTTCTGGTTTAGCACTACCAAGTTCTCTAAGTAGTCATGTCAAAATTAATATGAAAATTAGGAAAAAAATTTAAAATTGGTATTTCAAGCATTAAAAAAAAAAAAAAAATCAAACATTATTACATGAGGTTTCGTACGAGGAGAATTTAAAGCATTTTTTTTACTAATGTTGTGGTGCTCTTCTCAGAAGGAAACTGATTTCACCACTAATGGATCTGAGTAGAATCTGAAGAAGCAATACAGAAGGGAATATCATCAGCTCAGATAAGAAGAATATATAGAGATACTTAACAGCAATAAATACTTTATGGTTTTAAACTAAAAGAAGTGAGATTCAGACTAGATGTAAGAAGATTTTTTTTTCCAGTGAAGGTAGTGAGACCCTGGCCCAGGTTGCCCAGAGAGTTGATCGATTCCCCATCCCTGGAACCATTCCAGGGGAGGTTGGCCGGGGCTCTGAGCAACCTGCCCCAGTTGCAGATGTCCCTGCTCAGTGCAGGGGGGTTGGACTGGATGATCTTGAAAGGTCCCTTCTGACACAAACCATGCCATGATTCCATGATTATCCATGCTTTAAAATCCAGGACAAAAAGGTACAGTAACTGCAAGGCTGTGTGTTGAATTGTTTGCAGCCTGTCCAAGCGATTACCGCCATTATGCCCCTGACCACAGAGGAAACCAACGTACCTAACCTGTTTCTTTTTCAGTCTTCAAAACACCTTTCCAGTCTGACTACAAGACTACTCTTACTGGAACTGAAAATCCCTTAAACCGAGGAGAAAGAAAGAGAGAAAATGCATTTTATTCTTTACCAACACAAAAACATAAAGTGACTTCTTGCATAAACACATAAAAACCTGCAAATTATGATGGGATTAATTAACAAATGACTAGGATTCGCAGGCTAAAGGAAATGCAAGAACTAAAAACGTGGCAGTGAAGTGCTAGTTCTTCAAAAAAAGCAATTTAGTCAACGTCAGATTAATTTTTCCACAGAAGAACTTTCCTTTTCATACAGTTTTCATCTTGATAGTAAATCTTTGAATAGAGTGTCTGAAAAAAACAATCTCTGTGAAGATTAAGAGAACAAAGGAACCCAGATAAGCTTGAAAATGGCAATGAAACTTTTCAGGTCATCAGGTGAATAAACTACTACAGGCACCTCAATGGAATACAAACTGTTTTCCTGTGGGATTATAATGGAAAGAAGTGGTTTGGAAAAACAAACAAACAAAAAAAAAAACAAAAACACACTAAGAAAGTGAAAATGTCACATCTTAGACCTTTTCAAATAAAACAGTAATTCCTGTAAACTCCTCTGTGAAACTCCTTCAGAAGCTGTTTCACAGTTAAGTAGGATGCCCAGAAACTCCCTGGCTTTTCTGCTGGACCTCCTGCTCTTTGACTCTACCTTTTCTACCTCGCTTGTCTACCGGCTGTCAACTTGCTGGAACAGTTCTTGCTTCCAAAGGATTTGAAAGAGATTCATAACTAGCTTTCACAGCTTGAACGTTTTTGCAAAATTATTTTTGGCCTCCCTTATAATGTTTTGAGCATTGGATAATTGCAACTTATGATATCTTTAAAAAAAATATTTAGTTATCTAAAAATAGCTTTGTCTAATGTCCTAATGCCTCATTGTCTTTTCTTCATTTACTCTTTGAATCAATATTATTTATTTTCCTTATTGCCTTATTCGCAAAACCCCAAAATAAATCCTCATTTTAGTGTTTTAGTGTTCTGCTTAATTGCTTTTTAAGCGTGTCTCCCTGTAAGTGTAGTTCTTTTTGGAGATTAAGCACCACTATAGCGAATCTGGCTTTTTTTCCCCATCCTCCTACAAGGCTTTGAACCAACCTGTGTATGATCAATGTTTCAGATGTTTTCAATAGTAATGGGTTTAGTCCCATGCTCATTCAAAACTAAGTCTTCCTCTTCTGTTATCCTTGACTATAGCTCAGCAAAGCTGCCTTCAGACAATTTCTGCCTCATCATGGGCAAGTTTTTCCTCCTCCACTGCAGAACTTCGGTCCATAACAACATAACTAGATTGCCTATTAAAATAGTTAACTTGCTTATCTAACTGGATTCTAAGCTTTCCGGAAGGTAAAGCACAACTTCACATCTTCCCTCTATATCTTGTATAGTATCACTAGTTCACAAACGCAATTCCTGGCACTACTTGGAAGAGATGAAGAGTCAAGTGAATATTTGCTACAGAGAAAAAATAATCATAATTAAAAAAAAAAATAAAAAATCTCACTACATCGAACTGTAGATCCTATCAAGCTCAGTAACTAGGGGCAAAGAGTCTGACGAAAATGCATATTCCATCACTGCAAAATATGGAGGAAAAAATCAATTGTACTTTACATGTGAAATGATTGGCTTAAAGTTAGCAACTGATCTTGGAGTCACAGTTGGAAATACTCTGAAAACCAGCAGTTCTGCACAGCTTTGTTCAAGGAAAAGAAGAGAGGGCTGGGGGGAATACTTGTACCTCACTGTGTAAACCTGTAACACATTTACGTCTTTAATGTCATGTGCCCTCCCACTTCCAGAAAGCTCTGGTAAAACTAGAAGATGTATCTTCAAAGTCTCCATGATCACAGTAATTGAATGCTTTCCATTTGAAAAAAAAAAAAAAGACAACATAATTCAATCTTCAGTTTTCAAGGAATGGTAGGGGTTGGAAAGGACTTCCTGAGATCATCTAGTCCAACCCCTTTGCAAAAGAAGGGTCCCATGGAGCAGGCTGCACAGGAACGGATCCAGGTGGGGTTTGAAAGTCTCCACAGAAGGAGGCTCCACAACCTCTCTGGGCAGCCTGTTCCAGGGCTCTGGCATCCTCAAGGTAAAGAAGTTTTTCCTTATGTTTAGGTAGAACTTCCTGTGTGCTAGTTTGTGCCCATTGCACCTTGCCCTGTTGCTGGACATCACTGAAAAGAGTTTGGCCCCATTCTCTTGAGCCCTGTCCTTTAGACATTGATCAGCATAGACTAGATTCCATCTCAGCCTTCTCTTCTCTGGGGCTAAACAGCCCCAGGTCTCTCAGCCTTTTCTCATCAGAGAGGTACTCCAGTCCCTTAATGATCTTCGTAGCCTCTGCTGGACTCTCTAGTGTTTCCCAGTCCCTCTTGAACTGGAGAGCCCAGAACTGGACACAATACTCCAGATGTGGCGTCACCAGGGCAGATTAGAGAGGGAGGAGAACCTCCCTCAACCTGCTGGACACACTTTTTTTAATGCATTCCAGGTATTTATATCTTCAATATAAATCGCAGAGAAGAAATACTCTTAAAATCACGTGGCTATAAACAGCACGGAGATGAACAACTCACAAAACTTTCTACGATGCAAGAATTTAAATGCACCTCAAATTCTTCAGTCAGCAGGTTTATGAGTATGAAATAGGCAATACTTCTTCCCTCAGATTTGTTGAGCCAATTGGAGCAGGATATTTAAGAGATGAAGGAAACTTTAACAAAGCAAGTTATGAAACGATAACACATCTGTCCTCAATTAAAAACTTTTGTCCAGTTGCTACCCTGAGACACAGGAACTCCAGCATCAGCTAGCTCTTGGAAACTAGGATGGAATAACCAGGGATGAATCAAGCCATACATTTCCTTTCCGTTTTCAACTGCCCTTACAAAAAGAATACTAGATTTTGATATTAATGCTTTCAAAGTTGCAGAAATCCTTGTACAATACACACTTGGACTCATGCAGACCATAGCATTTCATATTTGTCATCAGATCAATCGATATTTCTGCTAAAATCCTGTACTCATTCCAACACAAGCTACTTAATAGTCAAGAAGTTTCATCAAGCTTTTGGCGGGGAGTTCACTTTCAAATGTTTTAGGCAACCTAAGTGCTTTATGTTTAGATTTAGGAATCAAAGTTCCTTAAATAATATCAATGGAGGCACCTCCAAAAATTATTCTAAACACCTCGGGCATGTATTCCTAGTCATAGGAATACTACTAAATCAACTTCATCCCACTATTTGCAGATTCACGAACGCACAGGACGGCACTTTCCATGTCTAATTAAAACTTCCCTTACTAGCACATCTGTTAAAAGCAAAAATATACCAAAAAAGAAACCAAAAAATAAATCCCACAGAACACAATAATAGCAAACTACATGCTCTACTTCACAAAGCCGGATTTCATTCACAAATGTATCAGGTTTTATTCTCAACAGAAGATGACTCACAGCATGCTCACTCCCTTCAGTCTTCAAACATTCTGTCAATACACGCAGGAAACAAAGCTATAATAATTTGCTTGCGAAAAGGGAGGGGTTTTTATAAACCAAGAGCTGGCAAAGATGGAAGAGTTCTACTTGGACAGAAAAGAATATTCAGCGTACAGCAGAATATTTAAGTAACAAAAACATACTTTCATTGGGATTTATCCATTTTCCTCTAGAGAAATAATAATAGTGAGGAATTATTAGTGCTCGAAAGAGAAATTATCAAGTAAACTTGGCCCAAATCTAGAGCAAAATGTCAACCAATTATTGATAGTGATTGACTGAGACTAAAGTTTCATTTATAGAAGAGATGAACAGAAGCAAATAAAGCCACAAAAGCTTACTTTTAGTTGGAATTTTATATCAAAACACTACTCTTGGCCAGAATGGAGAAGGCAAGAATGCTGAGAATAGTAAAAATCAGAATTTACTCTCAGTCTTTTATCACAGTCTATTTTTTATGTTATTTGACGGGAAGCCATCCTAGCAGCCCCTAAAAAGTAAGAACGTCACAAATCTTAGTTTTATTGCCCTTTTCATAGAAAGTTCTTCAAATGCTCATCTTTCATATGTCTTCTCACTCCGCAATTTTTTACTTTAATGTTAGCCTTTTAAACATACAGGTATTTTAAATTGTCTTTCTAGTTATGGTCCCCTGTTGTACATAACAGTCTCTAACCTCTCTTTTGTAAGTCAGAATTCCTTCTACTCATTTTTATTTCTTAATGCAAGCCAGAAAAATGCCTCAATTACTTTTTACCTCCCCATTCTATACACAGCACAAATCTCCGATTTCAAATCCAACAAAGGAAATAATGAGAGTTGTAAGAAACAAGACAGCTTCTCATAGTAACAGCAGAAACATATAGGGAGATGTGCCTTGCTCAGAAGCACTCAAGAGAAAGACCTGTGATTTTACCTCTTCTGAGGAAGAAATAAACTCTACAATTCCTTTAAATCAGGCCATGGGTTACAGCCCATATTATCAATCATAACTGTTACTCAACTCTAACTGATTCCAAAATCCACTGGCCTTCTCTTCAGGCATTGTTAGTAAAAGCAGTAAATAAAATTTTCAAGCTGAAATACTATTTGTCAGTAGCAGGTAAGAGAGAGCAAATTAAAATTAAATAAAGTAAAATGAACAATACATGTATGTAGATACTACTGTTCTGTGGGAACTGGTGAGGTTGCTCTTGTTCTTCTGGAATTTTCAACGAACTGAAAGCTTACTTCTGCTGGCTCACAGAGTTGACAAAAACAACTCATAAATTGGAGCATGGAATTGGTATATTAAAATTAAAACTCTTTTTTCCTGTAAGTAACGTCCAGCATGTTTTCTTGAAGGCTGCTTTTCTAGAGCTACTTGGAATAGAATGGAAGACAGATTCCAGCTGACTCTTCTCCACCTTTTACTAAATGAGCTTACGACCATATTCCACTCCAATGTTCTTTGGTACACAATCACTTTTTTACAAATTCAGTGTTCCCCCACATCTAAAGCGGTCTCAGCTAAGGCAAGACATGGTGGCTCAGCTGCAGATAGAGAACTTGACTTTTATGACTAAGTTCTAATAGTCTGAATCAAGTACTTGATCTCTACAGTCCCTACGTTAACTTTCACTGAATCATAGAATGGGTTGGGTTGGAAAGGACCCTGAAGATCATCCAGTTACAACCCCCTTGCCATGGGCAGGGACACCTCCCTCTAGACCAGGTTGCTCAAAACCCCATTCAACCTGGCCTTGAACACATTCAGGGGGGGCATCCAGAGCCTCTCTGGGCAACCTGTTTCAGTGTCTCACCACCCTCACAGTGAAGAATTTCTTCCTTCCTTCTAACCCACATCTACCCACTTTCAGCTTAAAGCCATTGTCTCTCATCCTATCATCCCTATTCCTTTAAAAGATTCCAGGAGTAAATGAAAACAAACAAAGATCCCTCTATAAATTGTTGTTCTATACTTCATCTTATATGAACCTCTGGCTAAAAGAGAACTACTGCTATTTTCAAATAACATCTGTTTCAAATTGATCACAAGAGTTTACAATGTGCAATGAGATTACTCTCTCTCTCTCTTCCCTTCTTTTCCCCCCATTTGCTACTATATTGCTACGGAAATGGTTAACTCTCTTTCTTCGGTGGTTGTTACTGCTTGACCTTGAGATGCAAATTATTCCACAGTGCTTAATGCAGGCAAGTCTCAGAAAACCAGTCACTTGAGCTGCAGGCTCCCAGGTAATATAAATCTGATCACAATGGGCTCTCGTTTTCTTTGCCTCAGAGTTACCCCGGTCTGAGACAGAAACCACATACCACTTGATGAAGAAAGATTTGCTGTGGGGAAAACTCAGGTTTTGCCGTAAAACCAGTTCAAGCCATGTAATTGTTAAAAAAAAAAAACAACAAAACCCAATAAAATTATTTAGTTTTTTCTAGTTTGTCATCTCTTGGATTTAAATGGAAGTAGAAATACGAGTTCTTCAATCCTTACAGAATGTTTATGAAACAGCTGGACTGCAACAGCAAAGCTGCTGGGAAGCAGGCAACAAAGGAGATGGTGATTTAGTTTCAAACACACCTCAGCGAACCGTTGGTGGTTGCTACTAGAAAAAAAGGGGGACTGTCATTTCTGACAAGACTGCTCCAACCTCCCCCTCATTGAGGGTGCCGATTTGGGCAGAAAGGCTATAAAACCCAGAAGTCATGGATAAAAAGTGACGTCCTTTCTAGAGGATGGGCAGTTGTTGCTTAGAAACTGTTTACAGACAGATCCTGTTGGTGTATCTAAAAAAAAAATAAAAAATTAAAAAAATAGATCATTCGTGGCTCTAGGTAGGAGAGACCTTTATTGATAGAAAATCCTCTACATTTTCTTTTTATGTTTACTGCCAATAATTAACAATGCTCCAGGAAGGCTGCTTGGATGTTCTTATTACCAATGACCGCACCTTTCCAATGGCAGAATTACCAATTTTGAAAGAATTTGATGGCTAAACAGAGTGGATTCACAGCATGGTTCACTCCAGGGGCTGAGTCCAGCTCCAAGCGTAGACTGGACCATCTTAGGAGAGGACTGGTGTCAAAAGTGAAATCAAAACAAGGCGGAGGTAAGAGTGTAGTTTATCTTCTCATCCATCTCTCAATTACTGCAGGGGGTGGGGAAAATACAAAAATTCAGAAAAGAATGTGTCAATACCACTAGACGAACAAAAAAAAATAAATCTCAGTTCTACTTTTTAAATGTACGATGAAACCAGGTCTGCTAAGAATGAAAGGGGAAAAGGCCATAACACTTCTTTGAAGCCACAAGGGAACAAAGTTTGCCTTGAAGAACAGAAAGTGAGGTTTGAATCAGATCATTCCATCAAAAGAGATGGTACAAGGAGCTCCTAAGTGTCTAAACCAAAGTTGCAAGCGTATTGAGCACTCACTGCACAGAGGAAACCAAATTAGTTCAGAGAAGATGGGAAAGAAAAATATCAATCCGGAGCCAGTTTTCTCCCCTGCATAAGTATTCCATGCTTGAACACTTTTTCCTCATATAAATAACTACAGTTATAAGAAGCCTCAAGTAAGAAGGCTCTTCTATCATTATTCACTTAAAAAACACTCCAAAAATTCAGACAAATCATTGCTTTCTAACTAAACGAAAATAAAGCGCACAGCTTGTGGTAATAAACAGCTCATTGTCATCATTCCAGAGAAAGTCATTTTTCTCTCTTCACTTAAAAATAAATGTAGTACAGGCTTGTTTTCTTATATTAAGCAAATCACCTCAAATGAATACAAAGAGAATAAGATCACATGGCCCCTAAATGTAGCGAACGTCCAGAGGTGACAGAGATAAGCCCAAAAAACAAAGCTGCTATTTTGGAATCAGTGCCTCTAGCTTAAACTTCAGGGGCAGAACTCGAATGCAGTTAACAAAGCAGAGGGTCTGCGTGGTGTCAGCAGATGATCACCCTACCATCCTTTAGGCAAGGAAAAGAAGGCTCAGGAAAGCATGTGCCATTTCATCACAGTCGCTTTAATTCAAAGGACAAACACGACCCTGTGTCCTGGCGCTGGGGGTGACAAAGCAGCTCTCCTAAGATGACTTAGGGAAATTCTAAGTGGAGTTAACATGGAAAATACACATTTGGGTTTCAAAGGTTATCACAATGTAAGGCAAGTTCAAAGTCTGTGAAAACTGACTTTGAGTCACCATCCCTGGAGGTGTTTAAGAGACGGGTGGATGTGGCACTTGAGGCTATGGTCTAGTGGTTAAGGATGCTGGAACGAAGGTTGGACTAGATGATCCTGAAGGTCCTTTCCAACCATAGTGATTCTATGAACTGTTGAACTCCCTCAATTCAATGCCATGGCTTCCCATAAAAGGAAGGTGGCTACTGGGGTAAGATCCTCCTCTTTCAGAAACAGACAAAAACAACAACAAAAAAATAAAAGATTCTGAAGAACTACGACTATTACTATCCACAAATTCACCTAGAAATACACTTTTGATAAAAATAATCACACAGAGAATGCTAATTCTTTACAAAATTGAAGATAAATGACTCTCTCTGGCCCATTTCCCAAAGGTTCATAAAACCGTGCACGAGAATTCTGAAGCATGGAGGAAAGGCCAACCTGATTTTTATTCATATGTTTCTGTGCTTATCTACATGGAAAGCACAACTGTGTTCTATTTAGCCTGGGTCAAGTTTTTCAGGTTCTAAAATAACTGTTAATGAAATCACAAGCCTTCACCACAAAAAGCAGGCACGGGATTGTAGCAACTCTGAGCAAGAGTGTAGCAAAACCCATCTCTTTACATGCAGTTATCTTGAAGTAAAACACAAAAAATAAGATATTCCATTTTACTGAGCTCTCGCTACAATGATAAGCACTTGCTAACAGTTTTTGCAGAAAAATAGCTCTTAAATCCCATTTTTTCCTCCTCTGTCTTAAGAACATAACAGCATAAAATAGCTCAGCAGCAGAACTGTTATTATGTTAACACATAAGATACCCAGGAACCATCTGAATCATACACAATTTATTATAACCAAAAATAAGGTTGTCCGGTTTTCATCTTTTCCAGTCTTCTGCAAAACTCAATTTTAACACATACAAACTGTTTTAGTACATAATCTCCATTAAATTACTTTGAACTATATAAACATAACACTTTTTGTACTCAAGTCTAGACTGAAGTTTAGAAATGACATTAGATATATACCTTCTTAGAAGTAAACTGTGATGGTTTTTTTGTTTTGTTTTGTACTTTTGAATGAGGGGACCTTGATAAATATGGTTAAAAACCCAACACTTTCTTTAATTTCGATTAAACACGAGCAAGAACTGCACATGGTAGTATCATTATTGTGATAAAAGAAATCTGGTTACAAAACTTCATGAAATTCATCTATGTTATTTAGTGGGATCCAAAACCAAATATGCAACAGTTGCTGTTCAGACATCAAAATTTCTTTGTAGATACAAATAATTAAATATATTGACTTTCTAACATATCAACTATAATCACCTTCCTTGTCATATCTTACATCTCACATTAAAATATTTTCCATAGTATTTTCTGTATTTAGAAACACAGGTCCACAACAAATTTAGATGTTTTATATAGGATACAGGGGTTGGTCTGTTCTCCCAAGGAATAAGCACGGGACAAGAGGAAACAGCTTCAAGTTGTGCCAGGGGAGGTTTAGGTTGAAGCTGAGGAACAATTTCTCCCCCTCCAGGGTCATTCAGGCCTGGCCCAGACTGCCCAGGGCAGTGGTGGAGTCCCCGTCCCTGGAAGAGTTTCAAAGCCATGGAGATGTGGTGCTGAGGGACACGGGTTAGTGGTGCCCTGGCAGTGCTGGGGCAACACTTGGACTCGAGGATCTTAAAGGTCTCTTGCAACAGAATGATTATATGATTCTGTAATTCTGCATATGAGATGCATGCACCTATAATACACAATTTGAAGATAACATTCATAGTTCTCCCTATTTCCACTTATCCAAGGGATGTCTGAAATGTCAGCACTCTCACTAAACTTCATAATTTTTTAATTGTATCTTGCCACACCAAGGACTAACCATGAACTGTGGTTCCTCCCGTGGCACTCTTCCACCCACATTGAGAGAAATACAATGAAATGCATCAAAGAACTCAATACTTTGATACATTTTGGGGTTTTTTGTTGTCACCGAGATGAGCTATAACCCAGGATGTTGTACAGAAGCAAGACAGCAGTGACATATATGATTGAGAACCTGCCTGAGACCCATGACCTAACTAAAGGGCAAGCTGAATACTGCAAGGTGTCTACGACGGTGAGCTACCAGCTGATATGTAGGTAACTAAGTCCATCTGCAATCTTTTATTCAACCGGTCAATTGTGACAGAAGGAGTTTCTCACTTCAGAGGAGAAGTTATCTTTAGATTAAAACAGGAGCAAAAAAACGCTCACTAAAATAAATGTTTGAGCAATATCTATTGCATATTAGCAGCACCTGAGACATCAGATGCAAAGATGAACTGATGAACTGGACGCTTGTTGCTACTTTTTGATTAAAAAATATCAACAACGTTACAAAATATCCTGCTCACATAAATCACTTGCCTTCTAAGGCTTGTAACCAACAGAATTAGTACTCAGAACAACTCTATAAAGTAACACAGATTAGCATTTGAATCTTCCAGAGATTGAAGCAATTTCTGTATCGCTAATATCACACTTGGCTGGCTCTTGCCACACTTAGGAGATACAGACACAGTCCCCAGGCAAGGGCAGAGTCCGCTCCAAAATTCTTGGGTAAGAGCTTTGCAACACTAATGAAAATTCTGTAATTAATCTGAAAGCATCAAAGGTTTAATCTTGCATAATCTGAATACCCCAACTAGTCCCTTCACTAGGATTCCCAGAAACCTATTTGCAACGCTGGAAGAGGTCCCCTGGTAAAATTAATCTTTCCACTTGGTCACTGTGAAGTCTTTCTCATGCTCTCCGCATTTCTCAAGATTGGAGAAACATATTTCAGATTTGAGGCACTTCATTTACTGCAAAAGGAGCATTATGTGAACACCAGAACTAAGATTCAATATAGATGCTTTTTTTTTATGCATAAAGTTCATCTGCTCAACATACAGAAATTTTTTAATATATATATTAAATATATATATTTTAATATATATATTTACAAATTTTCTTTGTAGGAGCTCTAAGTACTTGAAGCCGTTGAAAGTCTTCCTGCAACATACCTCTGCTACAGCAGCTCTGCCTTGCCTGTATTTCCTATACCCAGCCAAGAGGTGACCTCAGTTCTAAACATTTTTAAGTCATTTCTAATTAAACCTCAGTGGAAACTATTAAAAATATGTTTCTGAGAGTGACTGCAAAACTCTCACTTCTTGGTTTCATCCCAATGGAAAAAAAACCAAAACAAATCTTCTTAATGAAGAACAGTAATGAAAGAGAAACACCCAAACCAGAGTAGCCAAGAGCTGAGTGGACAAGGTCACTCAAAAACTTGGGAGATCCAGGTTCAAAACACCCAATTCACACCAATAATTTCCGGCAGACTGGACACTTTTAAACTCCAACATCTTATTTCTTTGGGGAGTGTGGCTTTTAGTCCTTCTTTAGAAGCTGTTCCTTCTGTGAAGCGAACACTACTTGCTCTGACCCCACCCATGTCCTAATCATTACAGAGTCTGTCTCGCTCATGCTCCGTTTCAAGAAATGCATAATTATTGTGGATTATCTCCAAGAGTTCATCTTGAAAGGCTTCCTCACAAGTCCTGCAACAGTCTTAGGGGACAATAAATCTTTCTTCTGGATATCATGACACCAGAATGGACCTTACACCATGTACAACACTTGTATGGTGCAGAGAGAGCAAAAGAGATCCCAATTTTGACATCATTGTGGAAAACTAATTTTAATGAATAAATAAATAAATAAAATAGTCATCTCTAGTGTTTCCCATTCTCCTCACTGATCTTTTCATGGACAAGAAGCTGATTTGGGGCTATGCAATTTTTTTTGTTGTTGTTACTTTTGGCCGAATGTCAACCACTCAGCAAAAATAAACTCATTAAGCCGACAGGAGACCCGAACACACTCATGTCAGTGTATCTCAGCATCATTCTCAAGAACTAAAAAGCCACAAAACAATTAAAATACAAGCCAACTCCACCCTTAGGATGCAACCAAATTTGGAAGGGTCTGTCAGTCCAAAGTCAATCATTGCAGCATCTGAGCTCCAGGATACAACTGCAGTGCCTGTCAAGCCAAAACAGTTCTAAAACCAGTAGCAAACAAGGAGAACGCGGAGTGTGGAGCCTCAAAAAAACTATTTGTGTCATCATTCTAGCTCTGAACCTTACTGTGCAAGCCTGCTATCTTTGCATCCAAACCATGCTGCTTTCCATGTGTTGAATCTGTCCATATATCCGATTTTTCTTTCTTGCCACCAAGTTTGGAGTTCGCTGAACTGATATGCAGCTTAAGGCTCATACCAAGGTTAGCAATCAGGGGTTTTTCTACTTAAAGTAAAAAAAAAACCTAAAGTCACCATGGCTATTACAATCACTTGGTTTTCTCAGCTACTTCGAGACATTCATTTTGACACCTTTTTGGCTCTGGTTACACAAAACGTGTGCGTCCGTATTACTCCGTCATGTAAATTAAGTTACGCAGCACCGTTTGAGATCACCTGGAACCACACACCACCTCTGGCTGGCATTCTGAGAAGATTGTGCAAGCAGCAAGGTGCTAGTTTCTCTGATTACATTAAGGAAATGAGAATTAAATCCATTCAACATAATAAAAATTAAGAATAAACTGCTATTTCTTACGCTGCCAACTGAAGGTAAGTATTCGACATATGTACCTCTTACACTTTCTGTTTCTGAGGTTGAATTTGTAAACAAAAATACCGTTGGTAATAAATACAGAATTAGAACAAGGCAAGGCAAAAAGTAGTTGTCATGTTGTAGAATATGCTCTGGAAACACACTGAAGTTATTTGGAAGATGAGAAAAGCATGCAGGGGAATGAGAAACTTTATATAAGGTTTGATGTTGGTTTTCACACAAGCAGAGCACGAGTAGAAGACAATCCCGCTCAGGACTCATGTCCCTGCTGCTCTTCAGCCCCTAGAAAACATCTGTAAATTTCCACGACTCTGACCTGCACTGCCCCAGTGTTCCCTGGGCTCAGGCCTGAACAAAAGGGCTTAATTTGAATAGAAAAGAAAAGGAAAAAAACAAACAAAAAAAAAAAAAACAAAAAAAAAACCAAAAAAAAAACACACCACAAAATAAAAAAAAAAAACCACCACTTATGGCAAGCATGCAAGTCACCTAAAAACTTTGTACTGTTAAAGAGCAGGTTAAAGCATCTAAGATTTTTTTTTTTTTTTTTCAAATGTTCTTGTTCTTGCCAGGTATCAGATGTGACCCAGAAACAATATTTAGGAAGCCTAAAAGTCCAAAGCATTTTGTTAGTTGAATGAAATAGGCTTGGATTTTACAGCAAGTATTTATGGGCAGCCCACCAGAGCACCAGCAAGAACTTTCCATACTGCTGAGGCCTCCCATCAGTGCTCCCAGCCGACTGGAATATTTGTTTAAATCTATTTATTCCTATTTTATCCCTTCACAGCCTCATCCTCCTTCATTCATGGACTTCCTGACAATTTCTTTTTCTTAGAAGTATTTCTGTGTAGTATCTAAGTCCTGGAAATGTAGATTACAGAGATAATAGATATGTTTAAAATTAGACTAAGCAGCTGTAATTCTGAATTTGCATTTCTGACTTGATTATAGTAAGCATTCAAGACTATTTGTATAAGAACTAGAAAGGAGTTCCTGTGCTGCAGTAAAGATACATGAATCTCTCTCACTTTAACTCAAAAAAAAACACAAAAACAAACCAAAACTAGGTAATAAATGGTAGCTGCATTTGTTTTTTTTTTTCCAACCAGTGACAAAAGGTAGTTATTTCTTCACAATTCTGTAATTCTATTATACAGATGCATCGGTGGATTTTAATTGCAAGAATTAAATTAACCGACTTTCCTACATTTTTGTGAAAGGAAGAACTACTTTCCTACTTTCTCTGGATTTTTCTCACTTCAACTTTTATTTAACTACTAGTTATCTATTTATTTTCTATTACTTATCTATTTTATACCTCACCTTGAAAGGCTGAACAGTCTTTTATTATATTAAATAGTGAAGAACTGCAGCCATCGGATAGCCATTTATGAAGTTTTGATAAATTCTCTATCAAAGTCTGGCATAGATGACACAAACTATTTTATTGAAATATTCTGGCACAATTTTTTAAAAGTTATAAATTAAGCTTTTTCTATTTTGATAAAAGCTGAAATAATCATTTTAATAACATGATTTTTTTTTTCCAGAGATAGAAAAAAGAAAAAAAAAAAAAAAAAATGGCAAACAAACAAGAAGCTGGCTTCTATATTCAAAGTTTCTCAATAAATATGATGGGATATGTTAAAGGAACTGCAACATTTGCTTCCAGGCGTTTAAGCACAAGATGGAGTCATCTCAATAGGAAATATGGATTCTTTCTTTTAGCTAACAAAATAATCGGGTGTTGTATTACACAACACTGGCCATAAACAAATTCCACCTCCTTGCATTAACCCCATCTTGCTTAGAGATGCAATATCGCATCCAGGGTGGGACACGGAAGGGTTCAGATATGAACCCACATGAAAAATTAACCATGGGGAACTTGGCACAGAGGATCATTTTAAATCGGAAAGAGATGACTCAATAAACATTCAAGGAAGATAACATCTAATGACAGGGGACATGGACATGTTCAGCCTGGAGAAAAGGAG
The DNA here is from genome assembly GCA_013396935.1 of Baryphthengus martii. Lineage (NCBI taxonomy): Eukaryota > Metazoa > Chordata > Aves > Coraciiformes > Momotidae > Baryphthengus > Baryphthengus martii. The sequence continues at coordinate 95,890 of VWZK01019956.1, forward strand.
GCTCAGGGGAGACCTCGCTCTCGACAACTCCCTGACAGGAGGTTGGAGCCAGAGGGGGACAGGCTCTTCTCCCAGTGAACAAGCACCAGGACAAGAGGAAACAGCCTCAAGTTGCATCAGGGGAGGTTTGAGTTGGACCTGACGCACAATTTCTTCCCCTGCAAGGGTTGTCCAGGCTGCCGAATGGGTGTTCTGGCTGATAGTTCATAAGCAAGTTTCGGCACCAGGTAGTGCATGTAGGCAACTTAGGGGGGGTGGGGTGACTCAGCCTTGGATTGCCTATCTGTGGCCTTACCTATGCAGACACAACTCACGGGGAGTTGTGCAGACAGCTCAGCCCAGAGTTGTCCATACGCCCCATGCCAACCAGGACAATGCTGCACCATACAAAGAACTGAAACCTGAGCTAAGCTTTAAAACTCCTCAACAAATAGTATGCCCTGAGTCTCAGTTCAAACCACTATTTGGCTTCCTGAGAAAGTAAGGAAAAAGAGAGCCAGTAGGGCTTCAGTGGTGGTTTCAGCAGACAACTTTTGTGGATCCAACCAGTATAATCCAATCAGGCATAGTTTTACCACAACCACCTGGAGAATTTCAGCCAACAACCATATAATCAGCTATGTACACCAGGGGATAAACAAAAATCCTAAGGTTTAGCTTAGAAACGGGGAGTCCCAACACTCAGCTGTACGGAGACCCTTCCCCCTTGGTCAGGACATCGGCCAAGGTGACCTTTTCAAGCACTGAGAGCCCTTACCTGGAAGGGTAAGTGAATATTTAGCATGTTGTAAGTTTGTAAATGCAGCTGATTAACTAACACACATATAACACTTTCTACTTTGTTATAGTGTATTCTTACTTTTAGAGTGTACTAGTGTATTCTTCCATTGTATCCATAAAAACCTGCATTAGTGGCCTATTAGAGTTCCTATAAATTGTTTGCTTCAGCCTCACAGTCAAACTTGTGAATGAGGTTCAAATAAAGTACTCGCTTAAACCTTACAGTCTAGTCTCTTCATCACACCTGCCCAGGGCAGGGGTCGTGTCCCCATCCCTGGAGGGGTTTCAAAGCCGTGGAGATGTGGTGCTGAGGGACATGGGTTAGTGGTGCCCTGGTAGTGCTGGGGGAATGGTTAGACTTGATGATCTTAAAGATCTCTTCCAACCAAAATGAATCTGCGATTCTAGGACATCACACCTATTCTCTATTTATTTAGATTCATTCATTTCCTTAACACTATTTATTTACAGAAGACTAATTTGACTCAAAAATTACAGAACAACTTTAAAGATGATAGCTTACTATACCATGAAACAAACAACAAAACGTTTTTCCAGAGGCAGTTAAGGAGTAAAAAAAAAAGTCAGTTAAACATGTCTGACTGAAATCATCTAAGCAAGTTAAAACTGAAAATGATTTTTAAAACCTCTTTTCAAGAGTTTTTATTCATGTTTGTTAATTTTGATTGCTCTGGAAAGGACAGAGCTATTGCTACTAACATTATGATATTACTATAGAAATAAAAGCAGAGCTTACTAAAATTTTTATCTTAGTATTTTACTCCATAATCTAAATTGAAAGTTAAACACCTAGAAAGAGGTTTTTTGGAGTTTCTTTTAATGTTCGGAAAGACTTAGAGAACTGGTAAAAGCCGTTTTCTCAGCTCTGCACAGGATGGACACAGTTTCTGTATTTAAACTATAAAGAATAAAGTATTTCTAACTGATTAATTTCACATAAGTATAACTTAGAGAACAGAGAGATTTAGCTGCCCCTGCTGTGCTGAATGGGCCTTAATGGAGAATTTCCAACAACAGAGATTCAACAGAATCTAGAGGAGTGCCTTTTGTTAGTAAATAACAGAGTATTAAAAATTAAGGTTGATTAGTTGTAGAGAAGGGCAAACTGATTAATCCATTTACAAGAAGCTTTAACTAACTTAAAATCTTGAGCCCCATTTGCAGAAATCACCTGGGCAACTGGGAGCCTTTGCCTGACTGAAACCACTTCCACTTTCTGCTTAGAAAAGTGAATTCAGAATTTAGGTTCCACTTATATTCAGTTTCTCTTCTGTTCTAATATTCTTGTCTACTTCAAGCATAATGTAACATATACTTGTTTTTAAATTACATAGCTTCAAAGAGAAGGACAAGTACATGGGAGAAAGAAATGCCATGTAATTATAACAATACCAGTGATAACAACACATTAAACTATAAAAATAGCTTTAAAACGCTCCGACTACAGAGATTCTTTTGTGCAACTGCAAAGTCTACCATTTTTCTTACCTCTCAAATAAAATTCCTATGAGATGTTCTTACTGTTACAGGATTCAGCTTCACTTAACCGAATAATTCTCATTACTTAAGAAGCCTGAAGACTTGGGCAGTCTCTGCAGCAATGTCGAAAATGTTTTCTCTACTGTTCTCAATACTAGAATACTAATGCAGGAGGTGATGTGACTGAGAAGCATAGTGAGCCAAGAAATATTTGAAAGGAAATAAAAAAAAAAACAACCAACATTGCTGTCAGAAAATGCTGATTCAGCAGAGCTGAAGAACGTCAAAGGTAGGTGGGTTTTTTCAACACACCCAATGAAAAGCTATTGCAAAGCTCTCCTCCTGCCCTCTATTAAATCAAAATGCTTTGTCTTATGACAGGATATGAAATTTGAAACAACCAAAAAATATATATGGGAGGTTGGTGGGGTGGTGACGATATTCCTACTTGGGGAAAGAATTTTCATCTTGCTGAACACTTTAAACTTCACCACCCTAAGGATGATGATTTTCTATAACACAAAAATCCTGATTTTCAACCAACTGTACTGGTAAGTGATGTTTACAACAAACGCATTTCCTGGAGTAGTTGAATTTTTGTCATGTAAATATGACTTCAACCTATCTTACTGTTTGAAAACTTTCAAGAATGCCTTCTCGTATACAGTCACTATTTGGAACAAGATATCTTCATACTCCCTCCCAGTGATATTGAGGAAGCCATTTAGAAAACTGCCACGTAGAGCTTTTATCCAGAAACCTGAGACAAATTTCATTTACATCCGTAGCGTGCTGAGCCTGTCCAACTGAAGACGCAATACAACAGTGTTATTGCCCTTCAAGAGATATTTAGACATATTATGAATTCCCACAAGACAGTAAGAAGCTGGAACACAAGAATAACTTCCTTATTAACCACTTCTTTTAATGGGCCAAAACTCGATTTCTGTTCTTTGTTATCACATCTTCAACTTATTGTTATAGAAGTTTTAAACACCCTTGTCTCTGTTACGTTAAAATATTAATACAATTATTTTCCAACAGCATTCAAGCATGCTGGACTGTGAAACAGTTTGATCACGATCAGGTTCACGGGGTTGTTGATACAATGGGAGGAACCTCACCCATCACTAATGGAGCTCCACAGAGGAATTTGAGTCTCAGCCACTTCTGGTTCCTGCAGAAGCCTAAACTGCTGGAAGTCCTGTTTTGGGAAAGTTCTCACTGGTCAACTGACACACTTCATTGTTAACCTAATTCCTCAAGAAAGTTTATCCTAACAAATGTGATGTTTATATCATATAAACAAGTTTATTTTAGTCAAGAAGCAGCTCTTAGCCTCTAAAATACAACTTTTTTTTTTTTTCCTTTGTCGCTTTCATCTTCCCCTCCAATTCTGTTCTTTTTAGATCTTCCTCTTGCATCTTCCCTCGAATTAGCATTAAAGGAAACAGTTTCTACAGACCCCAGCCACAAAAACTCCATCAAGTTACAATGGAAGTACGCTCCTGTAATTACTGTTAGGTTAATGATGTTGTGCTTCATTTCTTAATGCCTGCCCTTCATGCTTCCAACTACATATTGCAGTATTTATTTCTGTACACTTGCCCTTCATATTTCCAATACCATTTGGTATTATATCTAAAACCAAAGCATATCCTATGCTTTGTGCTGCCTATGATCAAAGTACAGGGAAAATAAACAAGGACCTTAGCTTTCTTTAGCCAAACCTTAAAGCATGCTATACTAAAAGCAAAAGCTTACTCTGCTCTGAAATGCAATAAATTGCCTGGCTGTGTAATTGTACAGAACTAAAAAAAAAAAAGGAAAATCTCATACTGGCGTGTTCAGACAGCATGTAATACCTAGAAGGCATTGTCATAACTACTACAATTTGGCAACAAAACAGATTACAATAAATACTGCTATTAGAAGTAAGAAGCTATATATAACAACAAGAAAAGTATTAAGGGATAACAAATTTCATATTTTTTGAAACAGTTAAGCGTAAAAAAAAAAAATAAAAGGATAGGTGAGGATGAAGATATTTCTTGGCAACATTAAAAAAAAATGGAGGGATTTGTAAAGAACAAAAATTTAAAAAATCTTAGCTCCTCACACAGGGGTGCTCCTAAACAGGGACGCTGATCTACACCAAGAGTGTAAAAGGGCAGAACCATTCAATAAGGGATTCTGCTTTGTAAAGAAGTGGGATGATTTGCTGGTACCTCATGAGAATGATTAATTACTTCTTCAGTCCATTACAAGCACCACTATAAAACAATATTACTTTGTATGAAAACATTTTTGGGTCAGTAGGACCAAAGATCACCAGAGAAGGAGGTCCTCACAGAAGTGTCCAAGGAAATGTCTATCCCACTGATGTGAATTTTCAGCAATTCTGAAAATACCAGCAAGATTTCAGGAGTCCTGATAAACACTAATGTTACAACGGTACTCTCAAAGTACCGTGAGACAGGAAGGGCAGAACCATGGCAGTCCTGAGCAAAACAATAATTTAAGAAAAAATATCTGAGATTCAACTGAAACATCAGAGCTATATAAGAGATAATAGAAAGTAAAATTAATGAAAATTGACCTTCATAAATTATTCTGGGTTTATTCTTTGATACAACTGATACTTCCAATTGGTAATAACATCCGTGTGCACATATAAACTTCTACAGTACTTAGCGTAGTATTCTATGACAGCCTGACAACAAAATAGCACCAATTAAACAGATGAAAAAGTGGTTAAGTGGCAGCTTAAAAAGGAAAAAAAAACAACCTACACAAACAGCTTTCGAGAAGAACACATCACAACATAACTCAGGTCAACATGGAGTTCCCCAAAGGTGGAGCCACTGTTGCGACACCACCTACTCCATTGTTTATAAACCTACATGATCAATAGTGGCAAAATCTGCGCAAGTTATGGATTGACAGAATATTACAGAACTGAGCCATAAATCACTTTGAAAAAGCAACCAGGAGTGTTTGGTCTATTCAACCTATGCTAGAAACAAAACATTCTTCCAAAAAGCCATGCACAAGGTTGTAAAGCTACAATCAAGATCTATCACAAATCCACAGAATGATGAGCTCTTGTGAAACAAAACCAAACAAAACAGTCCTGCAAAGGGTTTGCCACAGTGAACATGCCCAGTGAAAAGGAGATCAAAATGCAGATGAAGCCTGAATACGTAAATGCGAAGGAGAAACACAAGGGTAACACTAGAGAGGCAGTATTTAAACTCCCAAAGAGCTCCTGAGACAAGGCATTGGCAATGCTGCACCCAGCTCACATTTGCACAAAAATGCTGAAAAAGTGGATTTGGAAAAAAAAAGCCACAGAAGCTGAATCGTGAGGAATACGCGTGCAGCGACAAATTGAAAGAATTTTTGTTCATTTGAGGTTTTTTGAAACAGAAAAAAGAGAGGGTATACCTAGGTTACAGCAAAGAAAAACCTCCACAGTTAAGAAAATACTGTCAGTTCTTTAGCAGAGCGGAGAAAGGCACATCAGTAATCACTGACTGCAAGCTGGAGCCAAATAACTTAATAAACAGCAGATTCTCCGCCTCTTGCTGTCTTCTGATCACAATTCCTGGTTTTCTGGAAAATATGCTTCAGCCAAATGCAAGTTATTGCACTCAAAAGCAACTGGATAAAATCCAAGTGACTGCAATAGTCAAGGGGTCAGAGCAGAAGATCTAATTGCTTCCTTTGGCTTTCAAGTCCCAATCCACGAATACTCTTGGTTTTCAGTGGTTCAAAGGTATTTCAGTTGTACCACACAGGCTTCACATTAATATTAAAAAGAGCTTTCAGAAATCTGCATAAATTAGGGTTTCTTTTCCATGTAAGGGCTCAAGTGACACTGGAGCTTTCCTGCTGAGGCTTTTGTCATCAGCAGAGCCCATTAATGGAATTACAGCTCTCTGATACACGGCTGAGGTGGTATTTCTGTAAACAAGGGTTTACACAAGTGCAAAAGTTCATCCTTTAGGTCATTCCTTTTTCTCCTCTAGAAAGAATTCAGCTTGACCCGGAGTATAAAAAGCCTGACACAATACAGAGTATCAATCCTAGACAGGATGGGTAAAAGAGGAGAACCAGCAGCATGGCAATAGCCACAAAGCCAGTCAGATCTGTTGTTCGCATCAGCAACATCATTTAAAACCATCCCTATTTATGCCACTTCTCTGCCTTTGCACTCCAAAACACACAGCATCTGCTGCAATCTCGACAAGTTAACGGGATCACTGTTTCTCAGGGACCACGAGCCAAGATAACATACAACATGCATGTCTGTATATTCTTCAGGCTGACAGAGTTGCGCTGTAGTATCGGGTGCTATGGTATCTACAGATTTATAACGGAACAGGAGGGTTGAAACATATCTATCCAGATGAAGTATCAACAAACTTCTAATTCAGCAAATGGAAGCTTAAAAAGGCTGAAATTATCTGAAGCACTCTAACAATCAGATAAATGTTCTGCCACTACACAACCAGTGAAGAAAGAACTACAACCACCAACCGATCATTTGAACCGACGGAGCATCACCTTAAAAAGAACACAGGTAATCGCTCACAACCAGCGAGACACAAGGGAGTGCATTCACCCTTCCATTCTCCAGAGAAGCAGGTGCGTGCTACCTCCTCCTCACACTACACCCCACCGTAAATACGTAAAAGTTACTTTCCCAAGCCCTTGGTGTACCCACGCACCCACAACGCCAACTCCCGAACGGGTAAGGCAGCCAGGTAAGTCTTGCAGCAGCGATGTCGCTCCCGACCACCATCACCGCATCAAAGTAAAACTTCTTCCACTCCAGAAGCCATGCGAGGAGACGCTTTGGCCGTCACCTTTCAGTCAAACTCATCCACACAGCTTTTTGCCATCCCCAGCTCACTCCACGTAAAGGCAAAGCCACATTTTAAACTTTCTCTCTTTGCCACCAGAGCAAATGCTTTGACGGGAGCTGGCACCTTTTCGTGTCGGATTTCGGACGGGATATGAAGCAAGTGGTTCAAAAGGTCTTAGACCTTGGAAGAGGCCTAGAGGGAAGGGATGGAGGAAGCTGGTTTCTGCCACCCCCTCCCCACCACTCAGCACCGCTGCCCGCGCCCCTTCCCCGCCGGCTCCTGGCTCAGACAATCAGAGCAGCAGCAGCAGCAATTGTAAATTACAGAGACACACAGTGGATGGATAAAAGCGAGGAAGAAACCTCTGATGCCTGAAGAAAGGAGAATAATTTTTTTTAAAAAAAAAGAAAGAAGACTTAAAATAATCCAGAGCTAGGCTTCACCTCAAAGTGATGCTAGGTAAATAGAAGAATAAGTGAAACAACACACCTTTGACCCTTTCTTTTCTTCCCTAAATATAATCCTCCTCTTCCCATAATACACACACCACAAAATGACCATTAATTCAAATCCATTCTTTAAAGGAATGAGGATTATCTCTGTCTGTGACCGACTCTGTCCCTTTCTCTTTCCCTCGTTCACCGAGAGAGAATTAAAATTGCATTTAAAAAAAAAATAAAAAAAATAGGAAGATGGAGGGAGGAAAGGGGGCATGACTATTATTTCTGGTGGGTGCGAAATGTGGGCACGGGGAGAAGTCTGGGGGATGGGGAGGAGTGGAGAAAGGTGGCTAAGGAGAGAAGAAAGGAAAGGAGGACCAGGAAGCACAAGGAAGGATGAGGGGAAAGCGAGATAAGGAGGAAGGAGGCTAAGAAAAGAAAGATGAAAGGAAAGCGCTCGGGGAGGGGGAGAAAGGATGAAAGGGAGGAAGGGATGAGGGGAAGAAAGGAGGATGCTTTGCCCTGGCCTCACCTCAGCTCGGTGGGTGGGGGTGGGAGAATCTCTTGCCGCCGCCGCCGCCTCCTCCGTCGCCTCCTCCTCCTCCTCCCCAGCAGCGCCGGTTACTGACGGGCTGGGGGTGCGGTGCGGTAGCAGTGCGGCGCGGCTCCCTCACAGCACACAGCGCCCAGCGCCCGGCCCCCGCCTGCCTNGAGAGGGGCTTGGAAGGACGCCTGGGGTGGCAGTTGGAGGGGCAGGGGTGAGAGCACCCCGGCTGTGGGACCCGGGAAACCGCCGTAGTTTGGCCGCCTGGAAAGCGGCTCCAAGAGGGAACGGCGCGTCCCGGCTCAGCGGCGGGGAGAGATGCCGTTCGGGGAGCCTGACCGTGGCCGTCTTGGGCGGGTGGTAACGCGGAGAGGAGGCCGGGGAACAGCTGCGGAAAAGCCGTGCCTGGCGAGGGAAAGCTTCGCAAGTGCAGCCCGGCGGCCGAGGGACAACGCTGGAAGCTGGGACAGGAGGGGCTGGCGAATAAAAGGGCTGGAAGGGAGTTCAGGTGGTTTTCTTCGCAGGCCGATCTCTTGCGCTGCTTCGGGTACTGTGCAGGGGGAGGGTGAGCTCGATGAGTTTGGCATTAGGACCCACTGCGAGAACTTCTGTTCTGACTACGAAAACTTCGCTTATGGCTTTCTTGTCATCTGGGTGTTGTACAACCCTACGTGCTCTGCACCAAATGTCAGGTTTTGTCCCTCTCTGCAAAGCCTGTTACTTTGCTTGCATTGCTAATCTTACCATGCCGAAGGGTTTTTTTTCACTATGCCGCAGCACCTTCCTCTGCTGTTTCTTCTGGATGGAACATGCTGCCACCATACTGCTCCAAAATCACTGAGCCCAGGGTCCCGTCAGCTCCAGTGACAGCGGATCCCAGTGGAGTAGGTGTCGTCAAAGGGACTTTGCCGTTTTGAGGCAGTGTGAATCCCCCTGATGTGCTGTTCCTCACATCCTTGGCTCTTCTCGTGGCATCAATCTGCTTCTCCAGCTTCTATGTAAACTCACAGTCAACAAAGAGGGGAGGGGGCTGAGTCCTTCCACACTTCTACCTTTTCTTGCCTGTTTTAGGCTTGGAGGGGATTGCCAAAAGAATTTCCTTGCCTCAGGCTATAAGGGAATCATGTTAGTAGGTATCTATCAGGCCTCAAGTAGAGGCAGTAGTTGCCAGCCTTTTTCTTCTTTCTTCCCTAGTCTCAGGAAAAAAAGACAGTCAAGATCTGTATTCATTATAACAACAAATTAAAGAGGAAGGGAGCTGAATCGCAACCATAATTCCTTTTATCAAGACACAACAACAGAGTCCAGGGGAGAGTTTGAAGCAGGGAAAACAATTTCTTAGGGAGGAACTCATTTAAATGTGATCAAATTCGTCATGGCACATACTTGATTCAGCCATATAACAGATGTAAGCAGGCACAGCCAGTAGTATACAGAAATACTTTAAATTATTTTAACATCACAATGTCATTTAGGACTGAAACATGACCTGTTATGTTTAAATTATTGCTGTAAGGCAAACTGGGCATTTAGCTTGTGTCTTTAATAGACTTTCAAGTTGCATCGAGTAACATTTCTAGGTACTGTTCCTACATCACGTGGAGCTATGTGAATTTTGGAGACGATTGCCTATAGACCTTCTGTTTCTTGCCTTCTTTGGATTACTGGTCCTTCTAAGTAGGGGCAGTGCCTTAGTTTGTTATACCTGGATGGTCTAGTGTGAAAATTAATGGAAACCAGCAGGATTCCCAGACAGAAGATGGTAAATTACCTGCTTCTTTATCACAGTGCGTTACATTACTAATTGAATGTCAGCTAAATGTTTCTCCAGGCATTTGACTAAAAGGATCATGAGTGATAGTGTACATACAAGAACCCCAAACAGTAAGTAAGCATGATTACGAAAAGTAATAGAACTTCCCATCACCAGTAGCTAAGCTGCAAATATATCTCTTGTAAATTCAAACCAACTCACTTACTCAATTCTCTATGTGTGTTTCTGTTTAAAGTGTGTCCATTTAAGAAACAAATCAGATTACTTACCTAGTCCAGATTACTTTTATCTAAGACACAAGAAACGGTTTGCTGGACTGTTGCTAAGAGCTCTGCCAGATTATGATAAAGAAAGCTGAAAATTTACAAGAGCTCTGTCAACTTATGTTTTTCATGGTCCTGAAAGAGGGTTCTGTCCTGTTTAGATATTTCTTTCTTTCTTTTAGGTTATTAACCAATTTTTGAAACTATGCTTATTTTTTTGTCACTGCTAACTGCCTCGAAGAAAAAGAAGAAAACTGAATTTTTTACCACTATTTACTAAAAAAATGAGATAGGTTGCTCTGTAAATGAATGTAGCTCTTCACAGCCAAGAGAGGCCAACTGACAGCTCCTGAGCTCTGTGGCATCTCCCACTGCCAGCGTTTAGCTTCTGCTAGAAAGGAGACATCACTAGAGCATCAGAAAGATTGGGCACTTCCATTAGCAAGAGAAACAAAAAGACTGTTCCGCTTAAGGGACAACCCGCATGGCTGCTGCTTGTAAATACATAGTGGCTTTTTTTGAGTTCTGTGCCAACTGCGAAAATGTCTGTCACAATATAGAACCCAAATACTGAGCATGTACATGGGAAATAAGAATGACTAGAATAAGAACTACAGAAAAATACAAAGCGAGTATGCTTCACATTTATCACTGGTCCCACTTGGCCATTTAATCTTATTTTTTCCATTCTCCTCCTCTCTTCTCCTGCTCTTTCCCTCCTCCTGCTCTTTCCCTCCTTCTCCTCCTCTTCCTAGTTTTCCTGTTGAGTTCTGCAGTACATGGTTACCCAAAGGAGTAACTAATCAGTTACAAGTTATATTAATTTTTGCTTTTACTGAGAGCAGCTGATTGAAGTTGAAAATTCAGGGTAGACACACACTTGCAGACACATAAAGGTCCTGGAAGAGTTGTTGTGTTCTTGAAGCACCATCCTACAGCCTCAGCCCACCATATACCAGATGAACCCTCAGATTGTGCCCAGTCACCTCACGTAGGTGTAGTAGACCTTATCTGTATAAAAGACCATCAGGAAACAGGTGGGATCGTTGTTGAAAGACATTAGTGCAGGACCTAGATTTATAGTGGTGAGGGGATCAACCAGAAGGTAGTTGTACAGGAGAAACCACCGTGTCTTGGGAGCTCTGTAGATGATTTGCAGTATTGAGTATTTTTCTCTTTTTTTTTTTTTTAATTTATTTTTATGACAGGTACCTTTTTATTTAGCAGATGCCTTGATGTGATGTAATGTGCTGGAAGTCGTTTTCTTCTGCAGACCATTTAAGTCTGTAGCAAACAAGCAATAGTCTGTTACCTATTATTACAAGAGTTGTGACATGATATCCAGCAAAAACAGGTTTTCTTCATAAAATTCTATTTTACATGTGTTCTCTGACAAAGTTAATTTGGGATAGTGGGGTTAATAATCTAGAATGTTTGTATTCTGCAGCATATGAAAAGAATTTACACTCTCCAGCATACAAAAAGAATTTTCTCTGAGGGTAGATCTAAAATTAATCCAAGCATATTTATAAATATAATTACAACATTATATCTTAATGCTAATTCCAGATTTTTTTCCTTTTTCTTTTTTTTTTTACTTTTTTTTTTAACATAGCAATCAATATATCTTTTTTTTCCCCCACATTTGTCTACTACTGGGCATTTAGTTTTTGCTATAATATATGCCATGTCATTTAGCCCTTCTTCTCTATTTTCTTCTTTTTTCCTAGCATCCAAATAATGTAAAATATCAACTTCTTCCGTAAGACTCAATATTTGACATGTTTTCTATCTCAAAATAGGTTTCTTCACTTCTTGAAGTATTTATTACAAAGTACGTTTTTATCTTTGCATCTAGCTCTTGTGAAAATACCACAGCAGGAATTATCCTCCTTATCCCAGCATAAAATCTGAGCATTGTGTCTGCATAAACAAAAAAAAACGCAAAACCCTCCATGCATTTTACTCTTCTTTTGTAGAACAGGAAGAGAGATTATTGCTAAAAACAGGCTCGATTGTTTGCTTCAAGAAGGTGATTTTTTCTGAGTTCTTACTTCCTCCGTTACTATCTCGATACCTCTTTGTGTCTAGATGGACTTCATTTCTTTCACCACCTAATCCTGAACCCCTCTTCCTATTTGGACAACACTTGGACTTTATTGAAAGTTTCTGAGAACAGAAAAGCTCAGTCTAGTGGGGTTTTTAATGGAAAGAATCAGTTACCTAATGTCCAATGATAGAAATTTGGGAGGATCTGTATCTCTTAGGCAGCTCCAGCAGACTTTGAAAGCTGCAGGTGGAACTTTGAATGCTTTAAGCTTCTTTTCAGCTCAGTTATTTTTAAAGACGAATCAACTAATAGGTTGGTTTTTCAAAGTAGGTAGTTGCCTGCCTATGCTAAAGGGCAATTCTCAACAGCTCTGAAAGATATTTCTGTGTTCTGTATCAGTAAGACCTTACCTTTTGGACTCAATTATCTAAGTGCTTATAAATACACAGAAATTGACTCAAATCGTTCATCATCCCTGAGCACATTTGGGTAGATATTTTGGAGAGCTGTATCTTGGCTTAGGTATATTATTTTTGGTACATTTGCTTGAGCAACTGGGTTGCAAGTATTTCTTGCTTCTCTGCAGTAAGATGCTCCTGTGCTTGATATTAGCATGAGCAACGCAGTGAGTGACAGGAAAACTTTCACATCCTGCAGGTCCTTTAAAGCGGATGTTGTATAAAGAGAAGGACGAAAGGTGGGTTCCGACACAAAGAGCCTCCTGCCTGCCATGCAATTTGCCACCTCTTTTGGCTGTTTTCTCTCCTCAAAAGAATCTGCCTGTCAGAGCATCCAGGGACTTACCCTGGCTCGTACATCTGAAGTAACTCGAAGGCAAGCAGCAGATGCAGTTTGTTTTGAATAAATTTTCTATCTATCCACTTTTTTTTTATGCTGGAGAGGATGAGGAACTATCTTGTTTCCAAAAGCTGGCTTCAAAATTTCAAATGCAAAAAACATACCTGGTCTTTGCTGTTAGACTAATGTTGACTCAATTGATGACCACCACAGCAGACTGTTATAAAGCCTTTTCCTTAAAGTACTACTTTTCAAAACCGCAGGGATAGAATTTAAATGTTAAAATATTATTTTGAACTTCAGTTGATGGTGTATTTGTGGAGGCCTTCTCTCATCCTTTCATTGCAAGAAGGGCAATGTAGAGTAGAATTATTGCACCTCCATATCTTGAAGGGTGGGGAGGGGAAATAGAACAGCTTAGGAATCTTGCATGTATTCAGAGAATGTGCTAGAAACTTTGGAATATTCAATTTAAATGCCATAAAATCTTTCACATTTGTATTGTTTTCTGTCTGGACAGGAGTAGCATTTAGGGCAAAGATTGAGACTCAGGAAAATAACTTCTCAGCTCTTCCTCAGGCCTTCTTGAACAACTGACTTGACTTCTTTAAAGCTGCCTCAGTTTCTCTACATCAAAATTGTCTTAATTATATATCGATCAATAAAATTAATTTTTAGATCTTTCTTTAAAGCTCCTTTCTCCTACAAAAACCCTTGATAAGCAGCTCTTGAGCAGAGCACACTGCTTTTCATGTTGACCACCACCTTCTAGCTGCTTCCCATCTGTTGTTTGTAAACACTTCATGTCTTGCGCTGCTGCTGTTGTTTGCTCCTTGGAAAACAAGCTCTATTTTCTTATGTTTACACACTGCATCAAAACACCAGGAAATCTGCCCATGACTGTGAATCCTACGCAACACCAGAATATAGCGGCTTGTATTTTTTTTTGCTATGGATCTCAATTAGTGAAACTTAGCAGAGGTAAACAATTATGTTGCAAACTGTAAGACAGTGTAGACTGTATCTACACAAGTATATGTTCAGATGGTCTTGCCTAGGAGAAGAACAAGATGAGAGAGAGAGACCAAAGGAGAGAGCTGGGATGAGATTGTGAGATAGAGGACGGTAGGTGGTGGAGGAACAAGGCAGAAGATGCACAGATTAAACTGACCAGTGTGTATTTTTGGCTCATGCCTTTGCAGAACTAGTTGAAGTTGTCTTCTGCTCTGTCCCTAGAATTCCTTTCTTAACAAAGAAAGGCTTAGGGAGAAGAATTAGTATCTGGATCCTAATAACTGTCATAGGTTAAGAATGACTCCCTTCAAAGTTTTCAGTCAGAGGAACAGAAAGGCTTTCTGTGCTGCCATGGCTCCAAATGCAGTTCATTAAGTATTCCTCTGCTGAAGAAAACAACCAATGGATTTGCTTCACTTCAGGGAAATTACTACCCTCAACCTTCTGCTTTTTTGGTTATTACATCCTGTTGTGCTTTCTATACATACGAGGTGGGATGGAAAGCTGTCTGGTACTTGCTCATCCACAGGAAAATTGCTGGATTCCTCCTCTGAATCACAGTACTTTTCTACAATGTCATTTACAAGTTTTGGGCTAATTTTGATCTTTTCTTCAGCCTTATTATAACAACCTCCTGGTGTCTTTATGAGTCTTTCAGTAGACAAAACATGACAGGCAATATCCATATCTGACATTGCATCTTGGTAAACTAGAGGTGGCTGTAGAACTTCTAGTCTGCAAGAAAAAATAAATTTCTTTTTCTTAACTTTTATGTTTGTTTATAATTTCTGGTTTGCACTACATTAAAGATTCTCTGTACTTAATGGTTAGAAGATATATTCGGGATATTACTTGCTCAACATTTTTTATCAGATGAAATGCAATCACTTAAATATATTTTGTACCTTATGGGCACAAAACGGTGGTGAGAGAGAATCAAGATTTGGCTTATACACAATAATATTTACAGAAATTCTCTCCCATATCTTGAAGTATGTAAAATTTCTAATTTCTAATTATTTTTTTCTATTGACAGAAGCCCCAGATGATGCATCTTTCCATTAAGATCTGTAAAAATGCACAAAAGACTTTTAACAAAAACTTGGCCTGAAAAAAGTTGATGAAGTTGTTAGTAAAGGCCTGGAGAAAGTTAACAATGTTGTTAAAGGCCTGAAGAAGGTTGATGAAGTTGTTAGTAAAGGCCTGGAGAAGGTTGATGAAGTTGTTAGTAAAGGCCTGAAGAAAGTTAATAAAGTTGTTAGTAAAGCCTGTGTCACAAATGGAAAGACTATGGATGATTCTAGTCTTTTCCTTCAGGCCTTAATCAATCATGCAAATAACAGAAAGTTGTTTTTTCTAAAGGAGCAGGAGATGTAAAAGGAGGAGGATCCAGACCAACATTAAATAATGAAAAGCTGATGACAAGAGCCACTACTGGGGGTGACCAGTCTGTTGTAAGCTGAAAATTTCATGCACTTTAATTGACTTCTTGACATATTTTACACTCTTTCTTGTTAATTAACTCTTTTAGAAAGGTCAAATCTTTTTTCCTGCTAAAGATCATGTGCTTCAATGAAGAAGTCCTTTATCATCAGTACCAATACAGCAACATAAAATTCAGGTTTCTTGATTATGAAGAAATTAATAAATCATGAGCAATAAGCTTGGAGTATTTCACGCCCCTTTCCCCCACCCTCACTTTTCTTTGGTGGTTAAAGATTGATATAAATAAATTCTTTCTGTGTTTGCCATGACCAGTGCGAATAATCCCACAGGCTTATGGAGGTGAACAATTATCTTGCAGTGGTCTGATCCACTTCCAGTTTAGAGACGTGGATATAGTTTCAAACAGAAAGGAAATCACGTTTCAGAAATCCACATGGACCTGTTAGTTGTAAGAGAAGTCTGAGAAGTGTGAGAAGAATGCTCTTTGTAAAATGAGTATGCCACATATAGATAAAAATCTTTATTTCTATATCAAAGATGCTCTGCACATTCGAACTGAATTATGCAGCTTATTACTTCTGAAAATGGTTGCACCTCCTGATCGATCAGGTCAAGAGTTACACAAGGCTTTACATGCCTTACATAAAGCACACTTTAAATGGGAATGATGCTGCAGGAATATTTCCATTTTATAGAATCATAGGATCATAGAATTACCAGGATTGGAAGGGACCTTAAACATCATCTAGTTCCAAGCCCCCTGCCATGGGCAGGGACACCTCCCACTAGGTCAGGCTTCTCAGAGCCCCATCCAGCCTGGCCTTAAAAGCTTCCAGGGATGGGGCTTCCACCACCTAACTCTGGGCAACCTATTCCAGTGGCTCACCATCTTCATGGGGAAGAATATTTTCCTAATGTCCAATCTGAATCGATGCATCTCTAGTTTTAATCCATTCCCTCTAGTCCTAGCATTTGGAAAGCATTCTTCATAGTTGAATGACAGCTGAATGAACTATCCCTTAAAAAAGGGAAAGAAAGAAAACAGAGGATGCTTTTTCATTAAAATAATGAACCTTCTCAGAAATAATGAAGGAACATCTTGCAAACTGTAATGACCATAGTACTTTCAATAATAATGTTGGGGAGGAGGGAAGAACCTACCGCTAGGATCCAGTCCATTTCATGATTTCTGCATGTAACCTACTTAAAATACTCAGTAAAAACGGAGTAATTTCTATAAAGGAATTTTGGCAAAACAGAGGTTGCTATGACAGTTCTTAACAAATATTTCTATTTTAGCTTTGTTTTGTATTATAAATATGTCAAGATGAAGCCATTTCTGTCAAAGCAGAAATTTTTCCTCTTGTGAAAAGTTTCCGGGCTTTTTTTTCGGTGCCCTCATTTTCAGTATTCGTCAAAGTCAAGATAAAGGCTGATTTTAAGTGTTCTAATTCGCATCTGCATAACCATAAACCCCCGAGAACATAGCTTTAGCCTTAGAAATGAGTAATGACATTAGATACAGTATTGTTAGTTTAATTGACTTTGTTTACTGCTCTGTATAACAAGTGACTGAAAAATAAATGACATTTAACATTGGCTAAAACGTTCCTAGTGGTTTCTGAAATGGAAGTCAATGGAATAGCTACGAGCCATTGCCAGAAAATCTTTAACAATTCTGGTTTTTGTTCCAGTAGCACAATGCCAAGTGAAATCTAAGTAGATCCAGGGAATTGCATATAGTCCTTTGTAAATAAGAAACAGGTGAACTCTCAGAGGTGCTGGTGTAAAAATACCAGATTGATGGTACAGATTTCATGAAATCTTGCATAAGGAATGCAAGGCAGTAGTGCAAGTAAAAAAAAAAAAAAACAGCAAGAAAAACAAAAACAACAACAACAACAACAACAACAACAAACAAAAAAAAAGACGAAAACAAAACAACCACCTCTGTTTTTCTGTGTTAGTACATTTACAGCAGGTTTTTAGGGATGATAGTATTTACCAAACAAGTTGTCCTCACATTCAGAGGTATTGAAAGGGCTAGGTATATTCAAGTTTTAGATTTTTTGACATCAGAAGAAGAAAAGGAGTAGCTGAAGATAGAGTTCTCTTGTGTGGGGCAATAAAGTTAAATTAACTATTAAAGGTGTTGCTTTAATTAAAATTCATAGATACACTTCCCTGAAATTAACTCAGGTGTGTCTTATGCACATGGGTTAATCATGGGCTTTAATGCAAAGGGGTTTTTGGGAGGTTATTGATTGATGGAAACTTCTATGACTTGCTGACATCATTGTTGATTTATACCACAGTTGCAAAATGTGATCCAAGAACAGCAATATATGCTTGAGCTCTGTCAAGAAATTAAAAATATTTAATTAATGGCAGTTTATTTGTGGTGCTCTGAAATTGCAAAGGAGGAAGGAAGGAAAGAAGAAAAGGGAATGTCCCAGAGCATATTGAAAACGAAGAGGGAGGCAGGCAGAGGATCTAATATGTTGAAAAAGTAGGGAGGAAAGAGCTGATTTCAGATCGATGAGCTGAGGAATTGCAGGAGCCAGTGTTCACCTGCATCTTTTTTTCAGCATGTGTTGAAACACATTGTGCCTGAAGGGATGGAGCATGGACTTTTGTGTTCTGTTCTCCCCCAAACTGTGGAATTGTCTCAGAGATGTTAACCTGTTGGGAGGGGAAGAGAAAGATGGTCCATATAATTATGTATGAGGTGTTATGTAGTCCAGTTAAAAATGATTCTTAAAATGAAATGTTAGAGAAACTAATGATTATTTTATATATATATATATATTCAAACTCTAGCTAACTTCACTTTTCCTCCTTCCTGCACACACTGACATTAATAAGACTCTTACAGTTGACTTGCAAGGAGCAAAATACATTTATTCTTTGCTTTTATTTTAATGTTTCAATGTTTCTGTCCTGTTAGAGGGTTATAAATGTTCATGGTTTGGGAGAGCTTGAAGTAATAGGAAGTAAAAGGGAAAGTGCTCCTGGGAAATTAGTTATTTGTAAAAAGCTGCTGAGAAAACAAGAGCTTTATGTGAGGGCTCTGACTCTCTTAAAGGACATTTGGCTCGAGAACAGCATATTTTTGGCACAGACATTTAGGTGTGTCTATTATTACAGTACTTTGTATCATGCAGAGAAAAACAGCATTTTATTATGTACCTTTGCTGTATGTGTCAGCATGTATTGGGAATACCCAGACAAATTTATCCTCTGAATGTGTATGTCCAAAGAAGACTCCTGCTGTCGCTCAGAGGCATCGTGCATTCAGACAGATTCTAGACATGGAGAAAACATGTAAAACTGGGAGTCAGCGTGTGTGGCACAGCGTGTTTAAAGGCTCAACGGGTGTAAATTTATGTAGCAGTGAAAAGGACGTGAATACTTAGAATATCTGTAATTGCTACACTAGCTATGAACACTTTGGAGGGAGCACATAGAAATATATTCATCATAAAAGCAAATGACAAAATAAAGATGTTGAAGTTGATATGAATAGGTGAAAAAAAAACCCCACAGCTTAACCACTGAGCATCTGAAAGTGTCTGGCCAACACAGGCCATCCCATGAAGGGTGCTCAAACTATATGATGCTGATACTTTGTCAACTTCCCTAGCAGTAAAAAGCTGTTGGAGTTCAAATCTGTCATTTGTTTGCCTCTATAAATGTTTTTGAAATCCTACTAATGTTTGAAGAAAAAGACGTGCAAACAATGATAAAAGATAAGCATTATTTAAATGTAAAAATGGATGTGGTGCCTTCACCCATTTTAGAATATGAAGAAGTGTGCTGCATTAAAGTATTGAATATATATTTTTGTTATTTGTTGGGTAGCCAAAAGTATCTTGAGAGCCTTTTAGGTCATGTGTAATAACATCCCTTTCCCAAAAGTGGATCAAGGCTCATGCAGCCTGCATTTAACAGCATGAGTCCCTCCTAAAGGAGCACATCCCAACCCTGCAGAAGGACCTAAGGCAACAAAGGGTCCAAATCCTGTGTGTCTTAAGTATCGCCTTTGACCTTGATAAGCCTAAACCTGGAGCAATAGCCACCAGACATGGTCTAGTTTATAACAATGACAAATCATCCTGAACTTTTTTTTCCTTCAGTGCTGCAAAAGCGCGATGATGATGATGTATCATCCTCAGTCTGCCTCCAGATGAAACCCTCTTTGATGTTACAAGAACAAGCACTTCTGATGACAGGAGGGAGGCTGCCAGGTCACTGCCCATGACACAAGATTGTGTAAGAGCAAAGGAGCAGCACGATCTGACATAATGAAGCACCTACTGCTAACAACAGTGGTGAAAAAAAAGAGAAGGAGTGAGCAAAGGTTCTTATCAGAAGATCCCCCATTTGTTCAGTTCAGACCTTAATTTTTCTACCTTTTATTAGTTGCAGGGAGTCATAAAGATGAAAATTACAAGGTAGTTTGATGAGTTAATAGCTGCGTGGACATCAGATCTAAGCTGAAACTGTGAAAGTAAGATATTGAGCAATTAGGCTTTAATACTGGTGTATTATGCCAGTATTTATTATTATATTTAATACTGGCATATTATGCCTTCTAGACTTTTTTATAATGTTATTTCCAAACAGTATGTTTCTGGAAGAATGTTTTCTCAGCAAGCAAACTTTTAGGTATTCCAACGTATTCTAATATGCTGAGGGCTTTTATTTTATAACAATTTTTCTTCAGAAGGTGACAGTGAGCGTCTACTGAAAAACTGCCTCATCTCTCTCTCCTTTATCTCCAGATTTTCTCTGAAAACTGTATCGTTATAAATTATAATGAAACCCAAAAAAGTTACTAGAATGGTAATTGAAAGAACATTTGGCATCTTCAAAATGAGACTTAGATGCTTAGATAAAATGTGGTGGAACAGAATTAAACTGCCCTTCAGGAAAGTTCAGAGTAGCCCTGGTAGGTGTATGTTATGTAACATAGCCATTAAATATGGTTCTTCTGTAAAGACAAAAAGGAAGCTACTTAATGAGTCCATCCAAATCATTGACCATAATGATATACACTTGGAAAATGATCTCACGATAGGACAGAAGAAATTCAACATAAGGTGCTAGCTCTCTGGAACCAAAGTAGGAGCTGAAGTAAAACCGGTGCCTTTATTCTGAACCAGTGCAATAGTAGTAAGCGTGCTTAGATATGGGATTGCAGCACAGGAACGGAGGTGCTGCTTCTGGCTCTTACACAGACCTCCCGCATCTTGGCTCGTACACGCCTCCTGAGCCTCCCCGTGTCTTTGCATTTCATCCTACAACCATTTTAGTGTCAGTAAAATGGAAATGAGACGCACCATCTTTCCAATGCTAAAGGAAAAAGTGGACTGCAGACAGTAGACTACAATTTCAGGCAATAAATGGATTCCAAGTTCTTCGCTTCTTGTGCCAAACAGGAGGACTGGGGGCTGCTTCCCTTCCCCTCACCTCCTGCAGTCTACACAGTGAATAAGAAGGCTTTAGAAAATGCTACCAAATTAGATTCCTGCGGATTTGTAGGGTTTTTGGTTTTCTTTGTCTGCGAAAGTTCCAAAATTGTGCAGAATTTCCAAGATTGGAAAAGAACTTTTAAGATCATCTAGTCCAATCATTACCCTAAGACTGCCAAGATCTCCACTAAACCGTATCCCTGCATGTACACGACTCTTAAATACTTCCAGGTATGGGGACCCAACCACTTTCTGTATGTGTATGTCCAGGTTCAGCTACGTCAGGACAAACAGCTCCAACAGTTCCGACAGCACTTCCTGCTTCGTGCCTACTCCTTGGAGTATGAACTGTGCATTTGAGATCCCTCAGACAGACTGGCTTCCAATCCAGATCTTCTATCCAAGCTCTTAAACAACCCATTGCCATGGCCCTGCTCCTTCACTGGGCTCACCAAGGACAACACCTGTGACTGATGGCTGCTTTTTCTCCTACCCATCCTGTGCTGGAACATACCTGTCAGCTCAGGTACCCTAGATGATCCAAAGCTACGTTTCTGAACTGCATGTAGCCTTGGGCTCTGAGTAACCACTGGTGCAATCAAGATGAGCTTGCTTTGTGCAGTGTCGGAGAAATTTAGGTGGTAAGTTATCTGGGAGGAGGGTGTATGTACTTAGAGCTTCTTAGGAATCAAAGTAGCTGGACTATAGCAATAGTCCTCTTTAGGACCTAGATCTTAAAATGACCCAAATTCTTTATCACCTCTTTTCTTCCCAAATTCTTCGTGGTCCTGTAGGGGCAAACAGCCTTTCCCAGACAAAAACCTGTACCGATGTGAATGAGGGACACCATTTTTTTGCGCTGCAAGTTTAAATAGAGGGAAGAAAAAAATTTCAGTCATAGACTTTTCTGTATTTATAAAATCAACTCAAAATGATTTAACTATGAGAGACCCTAATGTGGGCAAGGTATTGCAACTTTACTAGGAAAGCTCAGGTTAAAGGGGCCTCAGTATTCAGTTATTTATGCATAAAGTGCAATAAGCTCTTCCATGAATACTATTAAAAGGGTTACCTTTCTGTAGATTTCTGTCCTGTATTTTCTATTCATGCCTCTCAAAATCATAAGGGATCCCCAGCTTTTATTGTGCTCTTTGTTGCAAGAAGTGGCACATGCCACCTAAAGCTTTGATTATGCCAGTTGTCCTGGTAATACACATATGCTGTCAGACCAGCTGGCTCTTGGCAAACAGCAGAGGTAAATGTCAAGTTATTGCCTGTCCCCCTACTGAGGACAGCCCAAAACTATTTCTTTGCAAACACGACAGTGTGATTATAGTCCACAGATTCAGTTTTGTGTATATAATTTACAATACTGCAGAAAGTAAATAGCAATAATAGGGTCAGACACATATGCAGAAAGGAGGAAGCACACCGCTTCATTTCTCATGAGAAATTCAAATGTTTCGGTTCTAATTAAGTTTTCCCAACTTAATCCAAGTGGTGTTACACAAGAACTGATGAATAGTCTTCAGAGCTAATTTTTTTTTTATTTCCTCTGTCTCTAAAAACATATTTATTTCATACAAATGAGAAACGAAGGGCCAAATCGTAAGATGGAAGAAAGCTGCATTGCTCTAACTAAAAAGAGATCATTTTGTACCAGATTTATACTCTTGTTAGTTCTGGTCTGCTTATACGCCTCCAGATAGGAAAGAAAGGCAAACAAATCCTCCTGTGTGATTTTGTCACAACTGTCTTGTTAGGGATCAGTTTGACCTCCTCTCCCACTCACATTTTGGACTTTTTAGGCAAATCAGGGCCATCAGCAAAGTGAGAGGATTATGGAATAGTTGTGCTCTGACATTTTGGGGGGTCATGCACAGTTGTGGGATGAGCAAGGACAGATGTTACTGCGGGATTAATCATGGTTCATAAACCTGAGATAGAATGTGTTGAAAAATGTTGTAGGGAAAAAAAAACCAACCAGAGTGAAGAATGTTCTTACTCGTACGGTCTGGATATTCAGAATAAATGTGGCTGTTGAGCAGGTAGCGATACTACATGAAAAGAGCCTTAGCAGGGGAACAAAAGCGAAACTGTTTTATCTTTACTGCTGATTAAATCTCTAAGTACTGAATCTACAAAATTACGTGCATTTTAAACAAAAGTCTGCAATATGTCACCAGCAAGAAAGATGGGTGACAGGGTGCAAGGCAAAACTTTTCTCCAAGGTGCCGATGTTTAATCAGCCTGTGGTTCCTGTCCCTCTCTCACAGTGACTGCAGTGTCATCTGAGTTGTGGACTTACTGCAGTATGCCAAGCAGTTGCCATAATACACCTGCCTAACACTTTCCTGTGCTCAACTGAGCGGTGAAAAATGCTAAGCCTGAAGTAGATAGCAGGTTTTTTAACCTTCTGATGAAAGATACGTTCATCCTGAAAGAACTCACCCTACCCAACATCCTCTCCGAATATGAAAAAAAAACAAAACCAGAAGTCCAGGCATTAAAAAAAAAAAAAATTGACAACAGAATGCCATAGGAAAAATAGTCAATGGTGTACTGTTAAAGAAAGTCACTCTGTGTGAAGGATTTCTTATAGCAAAAATCAGTCATAGTTTTAAACAGGGTAGTACGTAATAGATAAGGAGATCTCAAGAAACCGGATCTGGAGAGAGGTTTACTCAGTATTAGATGATGATGAAACATCTGTACATTCCATCCATTGCTGATTGCGTGAAAGAATATTTGATTTGGCAAATTATAGAGATGCCTATACAGAGCTTTTCCAGAGGAAGAAAAAAAAAAAAAAAAGGAACAGGTTATGCAACCTCGAAAACATCCAATTTTTCTTCTGTGTACACAGAAGCAAAATGATGCAGTTTTTTGTATACTAGACCATTTCTGAACAGCTAGTCAATTAAAAATATCAGTTGTTTTTTCCTAGAATGAACAGTTTTCAAATACACCAGGAAAATATGTTTGGGTGTTTTTAAAAAATATGTCATCCCTACACAGAGGGCTTAAGATCTACATTGCCAAACTTCAACCTCTTCTTACAGTTGTAGTCCCAACTTCTATCCCAAACTATCTGTTTTTCCTTCCTGATATTCATGCAGAACCACCCATAACACTAGCCCTTTTCTATCTGTATCCATTTTGTATTATTCTGTTCATGTTTATTAATTTTTTTTTTTTAACAGTCCTTTTCGAAAAGCATCTTTCTTTACTAGTTTTCCACCAAAGCAATTTTATCAAGACACCTAACAACAGAAACCCCACTAGAACAGACAACCACAAAGTACCACCAAATTTTGTATGTTCTCTGTCTCATTCACAAAATATCAATGATCCTGATTTTTAGGTTATCGCACAGCCAGATCTCTGAACACTGCCAAAGGGTAGTCCTTGGCCCGATCTGTAATATAGGGTTCAGATCCAAGGGGGAAAGTGCTGAAAGTACAGCAGGACATTTCTTCGTGCATCTGCCCTTGCCCTGTGAAAAAAGTAAGCCAGCACAGATAAATTTGATCCTCTTTCCTCCTAGGATAACTAAAGTCAAATTAACTTGCCTTAGAATCATAGAATCACAGATTCATGGAATATTAAGGGTCGGAAGGGACCTCTGGAGATCATTGAGTCCAAGCCCCCTGCCAGAGCAGGGTCACCCAGGGCAGGCCACACAGGAACAGATCCAGAAGGGGTTTGAAAATTTCTAGAGAAGGAGACTCCACAACCTCTCTGAGCAGCCTGTTCCAGGCTCCGTCACCCTCACAGGAAAGTTTTTCTCCATGTTGAGGTGGAACTTCTAGTGTTCCAGTTTGTGGACATTGCTCCTCATCCTATCTCAGGGCACCACTGCAAAGAGACTGGCCCCTTCTACTTGACACCCATCCTTCAGAGACTTGTAAACATTAATCGGATCCCCTCTCGGTCTTCTCTTCTCCAGGCTAAACAGCCCGAGGTCTCTCTGCCTTTCCTCACAAGAGAGATGTTCCAGTCCCTTAATCATTTTTGTAGCCTCTGTTGGACTCTCTCCAGTATTTCCCTGTCCCCCCCGAACTGGGGAGCCCAGAACTGGACACAATACTCCAGATGTGGCCTGACCAGGACAGAGTAAAGGGGGAGGAGAACCTCCTTCGACCTGCTGGCCACAATGGATTCACACAGGGACAAGAAACCACAGTTCTGTCCTACATGGTTACATGCTAATAAGTTGATAACTTCACCCTGAAGCTTTACTAGATGGCGAAGAAATGGAAAGCTCATCAGCAGACCATGTACTAAATGTGTCTGTATAAGGCGCTTCCCTAAAGAGTATCTTCAAGATTGGAAGTCTGATTAATCTTTACTCGATCTGACATGAAGCTGGGTTGCTTGAAATTGCTTTTTGATCTGAATAAAGGCTGTGATACAAGAGCAGTGTTGTAACAAAGGCATTCGAGCGGAGCATTAGAAGAGCATCACCTCGAAGGAATTGCCGATTATTTTTTCCACCTCTACAGTGTACAAAGTTCAAGACAAAAGTTACTTTGAGAACTTGAATCAGGTTGTAACAGTTCCAAAATTCATGGCTAAGCAAGAAATGTCATTCACTCAAGCCATCATCAAAATGTTTCTAATTACATCCCTGACTAATTACATTACCGTCTATCTTTTAAGTAGTGATTTTAAAATTACAACACTTGGTTCAAAATTGATTCCTTATTTTTAGGCAATTCTTCCTATCAGCTTGAAACAGCAATGCTTAATCAGGTGGTAAGTTTTCACACAGAACTTCTGATTATACTTCTGAACCTGCAAAGTGCCACAGGATCAGAGGCGGATCAGAGTGGGGAGGGTAAAAACAAAAAAAAAACAAACCATAAAAAAGTCCCAGGATCATTTCATTCTATAATTCAGCTAGGAATAATTAATGGAGTTATTTTATATGATATCCTAAAGATATACTGACTCTCTATGTCCTTTATGTAGTATCAGGAAAGGGCACTGCAGGTCCTAATTGCAAATTCAGCAGAAATTTGAGATCACTGCTCCCCCTTCTCCATTTCTGCCACTGAATGGGACCATCCCCTAGATCTAGGAGGTCCTGACTCTGCAGAACATGTCATACACCTCAGTTGGGGAGAACAGGAGAGAAATCTGATGCCGTGCAATTTTTCTTTTGTTTCTTAAAAAGTCAATTTGGCTCTGATGGCATGAAGAAGTAACCATCCTTCCAGAAGCCTACAACAACTCTGCAGCGTACAGTTCCCACATACAGCCCAGCAGTGGGTGCAGAGCACCAACGGGTTTGGATAGACACGACCTGTGAGAACAAATCCTGACTCAATGGGAACATTGTCTTTCTGAATGCCAATTAAAAAAAATAAATAAAAAATTAAATATATGTATGTACTCTCCCCATTTTTTATCTGATTGCACTAGATACCTAGATAGATAGTGAGTTGCTTCTTGGTTGGATGTTTTGTTTTCTCTTCTATACTCATCTCCCAACAGCAGCCATGTGTTGTCAATTCTCCTCAAGTCACTGCATTCTTGTACCTCACCAAGTTTGGCTTAGAAAGCTATTTAGGGCATACCAAGAGGGGAATTTTCCCATCCAAAGCTGCTCCAACATTTTTTAGCCCTTTAAGCTGACACCTTAACTAAACCTTTTGATGTTGTCTTGCTAAAGGTTTAAACTAATGGGTATAGATAAATCCTTTAGGGAATACATCATCTCTTGACAATATTCTTGGCAAAATTTATGTTCTCCATAATGGTTTTGTACATAGACATTAAACAACCCTTAAGTGCTTCCACTTGGCAACATAAAGATGATTGTTTTATTCATATGAGTATTTCTGTTCAGTATATTTGTTGGGAGGTACCTGATCTTAGTTTAAATCTGGAAAGGACAGGAAAGGTAGGCGATTTCCATCCCTTACTGTCATTTTTCTCAGACTCTAAATAAAAAGTCCATCCTAAGGTCCAAAATTTTGTAGCAGGTGTTGCACAAACACTAAACAGAAGCATCACTGCCCAGCAAACTTTACAGATTAAAACATGAACACATGAAGCAGGACAGGAAAGCTGAATTTGCACACAAATGATGATGGCAAAGAAATATTACGACGTTTTCTGTTTCATTTATGTTTCATGAGTATGGGAAATTTTTCTTATTGAATCTTTTTTTGGTGAAAACAAAAAGCAGCTGAATCATGTCAACCAAAATATGTGCATACTGTTTGAAAAAAAAAGGAGAAAAGCTAGAAAAAATCATTTTAAAATAAAAATAATGTTTAGAAAAATCAGTTCCTTTATAATAAAAAATGAAGCTTATGAAACTATTTATTTGATTTACTTTATTTAGGGTCAAGCCAATACTTTTTCAGTTCAAATAATTTCATCTTTCTTTTCATATCTGCCAGACTGTCTAGAAATGAAAGTAAAATGAATTATCAAAAGTAAATATTGATCTTTTTTTTTTTTTTTTCTTCATTTCAGTCAGCAGACAATAACAAAAATGAAATCAAGTATTTAGTTATTTCTAGTATTTTTGTTGCTGGTAATGCAGGGTAGAGGTTGGAAGTAAACCAGAAGCAGAAAAGGAAGACGTGAGTAGGTTAAATGAGAGAGATGAGCTGGAAATTAAGATTTAAAGAAAGATAAGGTAACGGATGTTTGGCTTTTAGTGTGGAGCTTTTCCTGTGTTTCAAGAGAAGGGAAAGTGTGGGCATAAAGAATAAGTTGACAGCTGGACGGTGAACTCTGAGAATATTTGAAAAGGTTAACGGCCGAACAGGTTAATGGGTCCAACTGGCTGTGGCTGGGTAACAAAGGAGTTTGATTTTAAAGACAAGAAGCTGTTATTTGATATCGACATGCAAATGAAGCTTGCATCTGAACATTCAATGAGCTTCCCTATATAAAAAAAAAAAAAAAAAGAAAATACAGAATGTCATGGATTTAAATGTGCCCCATTTGTTTTCTTCACTTTCTGCGGTTTTGCTGTCCAAAAACCCCAGTGGATTTAGGCTTCCTTGGTTGGTATATAAGGTGTATGGTTTCAACTGCCTTTTCAAAATAGTTCTTATTTACCAGAGGGGAGACAAATTTTTAAAAATCATATTTCCAGGGCTGCTTCTATGGTATTAGAAATGTACAGTGTAATCTGTCGGTTATTTCCTATTGCTACCAAGGTCACACCTGTCTGGCACAAAGCCCAGATTAGAGGCAATTTCACTTCACATATTTCAGCTGTTCCAAGTTAAAACACTGTTTTGCTGTTGTGTGGACAAAGATTATAGTGTTTAAAAGCCCAGATAATTTGTTTGTCTTTATTGCAGTAAGTTTATATATTGATCTTCACAACAGTAGCATCTAACATTATGTTTAGCATCCATCCTCTATCATGCAGGGCTCTGCACAGCTATGAGAGAAGAATGCAGTCTAGGTAATATAGCCTATAGGGAACAATATATTTATATGATATTATGTATATAATTTAGAATTATATCTAATAAAGAATTGTGTATGTATGAAGAAGGAGTTTTTTTTCTGCGATCCCACCAAATCTAGTACTTAGAAAATGCCTTCTTGGGTTTTTCATTAATTCCTCTTTCACGAGGATTTTTTTCCCCTTAAATTATTTTTCTGGGCAAATTTCTCAGAAATTTTATACCTATTACGGTTCTCTAATTTTTTCTTTTTTCACCTTTTTTTTTTTTGTATTCTCATGATTCTTTGCATTTGGAAGAATATCAAAATACAAGATCAGCCATGTCATTTCTATTGGCCCTTTCAGTGAAGAAAAGTATAGTCAGACATAATAAATAGACTTAGAAGAAAAATTAAGTACTATTTCTCAGAAGAACATATAAAAAGTGAGCCTATATGTACATGACTTGATGCATATTTTTACTTTAGTATTTACAGGAAGATGGATCCCAGCCCATCAAAACTAGTTTCCAGAAAGATGGGTACACTGATGTATCATCTGTCAAGGTAAAGGTACTAAGAACCACTAGCTGACTGATATGATGGATTTTCACTTTCTTACTTGCTTTTAGAAAGAGGAAAGTTTGGAGCTGAACAGCTGGTAACATTTGCTAAAAGATTATGGTGCTGAAATTCTGATTTAAAAAGATTATGGTGCTGAAATTCTGATTTAAATTTGACTTCTTGGCCGTAAACACATGAAAAACACTTGAAATGTTCCTATTCCTTACCATATTTTCACTTGAGAAGAATTACTTCAACTGCTTCCTATATAAAAACCGTACAGGATTAAAGAGCAAAGTAGTCTCTAACTGGAAAAAAAAGCCATGTTATTTCCTGTTAAAGGAAGTCATATAAGAGGCACGAAGCTTTCTTTAGGGTAGCTGCTACCACCTTCTGTAAGATGGTTGAAACACATGTAAACGAGAACAAAGGTTAAAAAAAGAAATTAAAATTTGACAATAATACAAGACTTTTCCCTAAATTGTCTCCTTTAGACTTACAGCTACAAAAGCCCTTCCTTATATATTTAAGAGTAACCAAGTCAGAATATCTCTGACTACTCCATGTTGTGATGTAGCTTGGAAATATTTTAGAAGTGATGTAAAACTCACCCATATGCTGTCACAAATCCTGTTAGCACCTCTCATATATGCAAGTAAAGACAGTAGTCTGTGGTGTTTGCAGCCTTTGACCAACCAGTATGTAAAATCTACCATCTGTTTTGGCCAGTTTTGGAGGAATATATTTGCTTATTAAAACTAAGCCAAGACCACCAAACCTGTTCAGCTAAAATCAAATAAGTAAATCAAGTCACAGTGTTTTCAAATCTTTGTCGTCAGAAGGTGTCTATGAAGCAGGCATCCAGAGCTGAAAAGCTGAACCAGCACATGAAACTGTGATAGAAATAAATGCAAGGAAGAATACTTCTGTGTTTGAGAGGAGTCTTTGCAAACATAATAGGAACACACTCCATCAGAAATCTCTAAAAACCTACATAAAATCCAGATCACCACTGCAGTGCACTGTAGATGTGGGGTAAGGGATCCAACAGCATCCCTATATTAATTACCAGTAGGAGCTTTGAGTTCTAAGAAATAATTGCAGTGAAGGGCTGATTTCACAGAACATTCTGAATCATTTGATGAAGTGACCTAATTTAAGATACAGAAATTTCAATAGAACCAGGAAAAGTCATGCAAATAGAAGGACATTATGTTAGATATTTCAGGTATGAAACCACATCTTGCAAAGTAAAAAGTCTAGAAGAGTGTTTGGATTTATAGAGGCCTGGAAAACCTTGTTTACAGTCAAAAAACAAACAGGATCAATTGGTTTAGTTTATCTGAGATAAGATTATGATTAAGACAACTCCTAACCTATAGGTAGGAACACAGAGAGAAGACGTCTGATAATGGAAAGCTCTTTAATCTAGCTGACAGAAGCATGGCAAAAGCCAGTGGACAAAATCATTTAAATAATTTTGGAAATAAAGCACACATTTTTAAACCATGGAGATTCTGTGTAACAAAACCATGTGATTGATTCCACATCATTTTAAGTCTTTATGTTGCGATGTTTTTCTAGGAGAAGAGTCCTAACTCTGCCAAAAGTTAAAGCCTTGATGCAAGAAGCACTCAGGGAGAGTTAATATATATTGTGAACTGTACCAAAGTTAGACTAGGTGACCATAATGGTGTCTTCTGAGTTTATAATCTATAAATCTTGAATATTAGGCCATGATTTATGTACTTCTGTAGCTTCTGTGATAAGCTATGTTGTCCTTTGGGGAAAATTAAAGTAGATAATTCTCTTGTTTTCATTCCGTGTCATCCTCTAATCTAGCTGACTTGGTTTTGCCTGCTGAAAAGGAGAGTTGGTAACATTTAGCACTTCACAGACATGTGGCCTGTGTTTCTGGGCTTCATTTGTACATTACAGCTCACTGAGAGTCAGTATCTTGTGTCCTTCATTCTCCCATGCACCTGACTATTTTCTTCTTTTTTTTTTTTCGTTTGTCTCTGATATTTCTAAGAAATCCAGAAAACTTCCTGCAGAGCAAGTGCATCTAAATGCTCTTATAAGCTTAATTTCTCTGATATGTTGGGTTCTCCCTTCATCTACTGCCCGCAACTGAAGTTGCTAACAAGAAATACATTGAGAGTCAGTATAGTTTATTGAGGAGCACACAAGAATTTAGCAAATTTCACTAGTATCGGTAGCAAAGCAAATGTAGATATTCAGCTGTAAATGAGCGTGTGGAGGGTATCTTAAACTAAGTTGTGCTCATCAAGCATTAAAAGACTTCACTGAGCAGAGATTGGGTAGCAGAAATCTTCAGAGAGGGTACCTCAGTGCTAGTAAATAGAATTGTTGAGAAGTGATTTTTAACGAATAATGCAGGAACAAGCAGTAATTTTGACAAACAGTTCTGCTGGCAGGAGTTGATTCACTGCAGCACAGTAAAGATTTCATTGTTAGAAGTCTTTTCACTCACATTAGGATCCTGACTATCTGAAATCATCCCAAATGTAATGGTCCACTTTGAAAGAGCAGGAAGCATTAAAAAGATTGGCCAATCCAGGGCAAATAACCATACTAAAATTTATTGAAAACCTGTTCACCAAATAACATATCCTGCAGTTAAACCCTGTGGCTTTTGGTCTCCACAAAGCTTAGACTTCAACCTGTGATTTCCACTCAATAGCATGATTCTGTAAAATATGTCTTTGGAAGACCATAAAACTAGTAGACATTTTGGAGCAAGGACTACATAAAGACAGAAGCAACAACAAAATTCTTCTTCTATAAAAAGGAGGAAGACCAGTACACCAACAGTATGATTCATCCTCCTTAACTTTAGCCATCCAAAAGGTAGGTGTCAAATCAGTTACTCATCCCTTTTTTGTCACTTGTCAAGGAAGATGTATCATGCCTGCTTTAGATAGCCACTTTGGGATCTGTTCTTCAGAACATTTCCCTCTTTCCATTGCAGGTGGTGGACTTCCAGAGAAGCAGCCACTGGAAAGCTACACCTTCCAACTTAAATCTAGACATTTCTTCTTAAGGCCCACTCTGTGCTGAAACCAAGGACCTGTGGTTCAGTCTGTTCAAGGTATATATACAAGGTTATGTTGTTTTCAGTGCATGCACAAATTTCGATTAAAATAACTAAACAGAAGAGAAAGCAAGGGACAGCCAGAAGCAAAGTAAAATTAAGTTAACCACGGGACCTTAAGAATCATTCTTGCCTCTTCAGCCTGTAGCAAAAATAACACGATCCTAATCTCAATGAATTGAGACATGAAGAAAAATTGTGTCCAACTGAGGTGATTCAACCAATACACCATCTTTGCATTGCTGAGGGTTCAGAAATAAAACCTAAAAATCAGCAAAGTATAATAAAACATTGAAAGAGAAGTTTGGATTGACATTTCACTTTTTAACAGCTCTCTGCTTCAGAATGATTTACTGCAGGGTTTGTATTGATTTACAATTATTAGACAGTTACTGTAATTTATTTTGATAAAGCAGTAAGGGAGTACTGAAAATATCTATTAAATATGAGAAACTCTGTAGCACTTGGCCATTCATCAAAGTTGATCAACTACAATATATGTGCTAATAAACCATTAGTGAATATTTAACCTGCAAACACAATACTAACAAGCTGATAGATCACCTCCTTCAGGAACGGATAAACTTCATGGGAATTTAGAATTATTTAGCTTGTGACACAGCACAGGATTTAAGAGTGGGAAGCAGTTTTACCATACGATTTTCTTCTTTGGTGTCTGAGTTGCTTAAGAAAAGAGTGCTAGGACTAATTTTGTTCCTCGTTGGTTTAAACATTAACAATCCTGGGATTTGCAAAAATCTTAAGGATATTTATAAGAGCGAGTCAGATACTCTATAATGTAATTAAGTGGCCTTTGATTTTAGTGCAGAAAGCATAATGAAACTTGGATATAGGAACAACTGCATGAGAAGACCCCAAGGGAACTGAGGCTTCCCAGCATTTCATGGCCCATATCAGAGAAAGAAGTTTGAGGGGGTCAGTTTAACGTTTGTGTAAATGTCCTGATTAATCGGAGATTAAATGATCATTTGTTCAGCAAATGATGCAAAAGGCTGTGCATGCTTTTCTGACCAGCTGTGCTGGTATCTTGCCAGGCAGATTTCCAGATCAAGGGACAGTTTTCACTCTCACTCTGTCCTTAAGAAGGTGGAGGGCTGCTCGAAGGGACACTGCCTTGAAAGGAGTCAGTCTATTAACATCTCCTGGTTGATTCATTTTCTGCTTCGACTCATTTTAATTCTCATTCTGCTGATTGTTTCCTGTCAGGAAGGGCATTTGCAGAAAGGTTATCAGCTTCTTGGAAGGACATACCAAAGCCACCATGCACAAACTTAGCCCTCTTTTCCAAATGAAATGAGGTGTAAACAGCTGCAGACAAACCTCGGCTCCACTGATATGAATGGGAGTTTTCCCGTCAGTGAAGACCAGAATTTTGCTCTAAGCAAAATGTTTCAGCTCTGAGCGACATGCATATTACAAGTGCTAAAAAAACCTGGTTGCTTTTAAATCAGGACTAGGGAAAGAAGGAAGTGAGCCATTGCAAGCCATATTTGGTAATGGTGGGACTTGTAACGAGTAGCCAAAGGTAGCAGCAAGCTGCTTTTACCAGGAGAGCATAATATGGGATGTGAAACATTAAGCTTTATAGATATGGAGGCTCACCATACAGAAGTTATAACTACCGGAGAAAATTATAACACTACGGCAGACACTGAGGACATAGATGATGCATTTACGAGAAACAAATTAGTATGAATTGCAAAGACTTCCCTTAAACTATTTTAACTAAAACTTCTTTTCAAAAATTCCACTGTCCTGGTTTGAGTTAGAACAGAACTAAATATGTTCAGTGGTTTGACTTTTCAGCTCAGTCTCTTCCACGTAACTGCACTTTCTGAGGTTAACAGCAGATTTTCACAGACAGCCTCTGCTTCTAGCAGTGGTCACATTCAATGTTTATAGTTACTATTAAGGATTGGGGTGTGCAGAAACGCTCTTTCTCAAACTTGCTCCTGAGCAGACCAAGGTCACTGCTAAATCTTGTGCACCATGTTGGGAGTGCAGAAAGTAAGAGATGGCACCAACAGGGAGGAGCAGACAGGACAGGTGACCCTAAACTGACCCATGAGGGGTTCCATCCTGTATACATCATATTCAATTTAAAGTTGAGGGATCACGAGGGTCAAGCTCTCCTTCAATGGCCTTGTATCTGAGGAGGACTCTGTCCATTCTGCCTTCAATCCTGATCCATGTGTTCCTGAATCCAGTTCCAGAATCCAGCTCCTAAATCCAGTTCCCATCTGCCACTGAGTCAAGTCTGGGACTTCCCCAGCGCCCGCTCCATAGTATTAGTGGTGATGGTGATGGAATTGCCATCATGGGGGGTGGGTTTGATATTGGTTTTGTATATGTTTATATACGTTCTACTTTTTTTATTATTATTTTGATCAAAGCTCGTTTGATTTTATTTTCTAATCCAAAAGTCTGTTTCCCTTACTCCCTTTCTCTTCCCCTTTGGGAAGGGACAGGGACTAACAGGGAGCATCTGTTACAGGTCTAGTGGCCAGCCCAGACCTAACCCTTGACATCGATTAACACCTTTTTTAGATAGGCTGCAAAAGTTCATCACACACTAAACATTTCTTTTGCAAAGTTTCCATCTGTGAAACATTAATACTTACTTTAATTTATCTTGTGTGCAATTGACAAATTAAAATTGACTGCCTATGTAAATGGAGCTGTTGCGGGTAGTTATTCCTTTATATGGAAAGATTGCTTTTGTTATTTCCCACCACGTTCCCCCAGTTAAAACCACCAGACCATGCTGCTTACTCACAGGAATGACTCTTCACAAGGATTTGTGTTTCCCAGCCACAATATTGATACAAAATATATTTAATTCTTAGTAGATATTCATGTCATGCGCTGTAACTGTCCATCTGTTACTAACACCCTGCTATGCATAATATTAAACTGGGTGGCTTAGGGGTAAGAACAGTTAGGATTGTGGAGTTTTAACCACACCTGCTGCTTGCTTAGCACAGTAGGCACGGGAGGTGCTGATGTGTAGGTGCTGCTGAAGTGTGTGGTTTGATATTATCAACATCAGGTGCCGTAGCAGTACATGTAATAATAATAGAATCAAGCATAGTTATACATTCGTGGGAGTGTGAGCAGAGATCTGGTCTTAAAATCCTTAAAATAGAGTGATGCTCTGCTATAGTTTCTCTGAGGACCCTGGTCATAGATGTAATTGATGACAGAGATATAACTTGTCTGTCTTAAACATATCGTATCTAGTAATAGCAGCACCAATGGTTCCCAAACCCTTTCCACACACTGTTTGTGTCCATGATTCTTCTTACTATCTCACTTGGACATTCACAGATCTGCTTCTGTTGTGCAATGGAAAGGTGTAAAGAGGGAGATACCCGAAATCCAGCACCCAGTGAAGGATGAAAACTTCTTTTACTTTGTGCTATTTAGTAAATAAATGTATAAACTAATGCAAAGTTGCAAAAGATTTTTTTTTTTTCTTCCCCAGAAGAATCACATATCCAGAGCTTCCATTTATGTCTCTAGATATGCTGGGGGGTATGGTGGTGAGAAAAGACCTTTTAGGTACATCCAGTGATGTTCTCAATTGTGGCTTTTAGAAAAGGAAACAAAAAAAAAGCTACTCCAATGCATGCTTCATTGTGGTAAATTTCAAATGGAGATGCTGCTTTTCCCCAGCAGATTTACGAGTTCCAGGTGGAAGTTCTATGGCCTCAATGATTCAGCACAAGCCTATCAAAGGTGCAGGAATTATCCCAGTCCTTCCTTTCTATGCCAGTAGAATATGCAGCTAGCAATTCCCAAAACCTCCCTCCAGCATTTCTCTGTTGGGTTTACATAACATGTCAAAGAAATTATTTCTCTCTTTGATTTCTGCAGTAAAATAAAAAGCATTGAAAAAGCAACATCTGAAAAACTCACATCATAGTTACATGAAAAATCCAGCTCTCTATAAAAAGGTGTAATAACTATGGAGTTGTTGCTCCTTGCTATTTATTATTAGACTTTATTACTACAATGTTATTTTGAGACCCTTACAGTAGGAAAGTAAGAAAGAGTAAGTCAGCAATCAAGTTCATAGGCCAATAGAGTAAGACACATCAGCTCCAGCTCTAGTGCATTTGGACCCTGCAGAAGTTCTTTTTGTTAGCTGAACTGCAGAGGCTGGAGGAGAACGTTTTTCTATCCTGTTGGCTTTCTTCTGCATCTTTCTATCTGGCACTTAATAGTTAAGGCAGGAAATTGAGCTCTGGCTCTAAACATCTAAGATTTAGTCATAGAATGGTTTGTGTTGGAAGGGACCTTTAAAGGTTACCTCGTTCAATGCCCCTGCAGTGAGTAGGGACATCTGGAACTAGAGCAGGTTACTCAGAGCCCCACCCAATCTAATCTGGAAAGTTTCCAAAGATGGGGCATCAACTACCTCTCTGGGCAACCTGGGCCAGGGTCTCGCTACCCTCAGCCTCAAAATTTTCTTCCTCTATCCAATCTAAATCTTCCACTTTTAGTTTAAAACCATCAAGCCTTGTGCTGTTGCAACAGACCTTGCTAAAAAGTCTGTGCCTGTCTTTCTGACAGGTTCCTTTAAGTACTGAAAGGGCTCGTTAAGGTCTTCCTGGAACCTTCTCTTCTCCAGGCTGAACAAGCTCAACTCTCCCAGCCTCGCCTCCCAGCAGAGGGTTCCAGTCCTCCCAGCATTACTGGGGCTCCTCTGGCCCCGCTCCAACAGGTCCCTGCCTCTCCTGTGCAGAGGACTCCAGAGCTGGACCCAGTGCTGCAGGGGGGGTCTCCCCAGAGCCCTGGGAGCAGAGGGGCAGGATCCCCCCCTGGCCCTGCTGCCCACGCTGCTGGGGATGCAGAGCCCAGGGGGCCAGTGGCTGCTGGGCTGCAAGCGCACAGGGCCAGCTCAGCTCTGGCTCCTCACCCCACAGCACCCCCAAATCCTTCTCTACAGGGCTGCTGTTAATCCATTCATCCTTCAGCCTGGGCTGATACTGAGGTTGCCCTGACTCAGCTGTGGGACCTTGCACTTCAGTTATTGTGTTAAGTAATCATAGAGAAATTATATATATATATCTTTAAGTGCATTTTGGTGCTTAAGTTTTACTAAAGCAATGTGGAATGAAGCTACTAAATAACTTTCAGAAGCTTACAGATCCCTTTTGATTTCTGGTGCTGCTTTCTTTTCCCTTCTTTTAAATTTCTAACACAACAAGAAACATCCGTGTTGGTGACTTTATTTTCAGCACTGCCAATTACATGCTGTTCTAATTAAAGTCAATGAGAGGTGTGGGCTTTTACTTCCCCTGTAAAAACATTATCAAATGAAACAGGGCATTTTATCCCAGCCTTCTCACTTGATTCAGCACATCACAGGTGCATGGTGATGAAGATGTGAACGCACTTTTCAAAGACTTGAGAATGAGAAGAGCAGGGAGAGCTGGTCTTGTGCATTAAGAGCGGTGCTACAGCTGTTTGATTACTGGGTTTCACAGCAAGACTAAGGTGGAACAAGCACTTCTTGACCCAGAGAGCACGCTGACCTCCCAAACAGTGCAGGCTTGTCTCTGCAAGACCATAACTGTGAACAACAGCTCTTAAAGGACTCAACCTCAGCCCACATCTGCATTATTACAAATAATAATGCAACAACTTTGTAACTAGAGTGATATTCTTCAGAGCAGAAGGACATTGGAGGTCAAGATCTCGACATCCCTTGTTCAACACCATTTTGCTTTCTCCCCTCAGCTACCATTGCTGCTCCCAGACTTGGCTGGCTCCACACCACACTGAATTGGCAAATTTTTGTCTTTGCACTGAACAACAAATTTGAAAAAAAACCAGTATGTGTATCATGGATAAAAGGACCGGGAGAGGATCTAAATCAGCTGGGAAATTCTGAGACTGGAAATGCTTGCTTGTAGCAAAGGGAAACATGGGTCTTACTGAGCAGAACAATGTTCACCTCTGCTTTCTCAGCCCTATTACCCATCAAATAGGACTGCAGTTACATATTTATCTGGGGAAGGATAATGAACAAACTGTGAATAGAAAACAAAGAGCTTGTTATAAGTTAAAGATTAGCCCATGTTGTAGCCCAGACATCTTCCTGCAAGCAATAGAGTCAGCAGAGCATAAAACTGTGGTTTACTGTTCAAGGTGCATTCAAATACTGTAGAAAGAGCAGGAAAATACACAGTTTTTAACAAGACAGCAGAATAACTTTGTTTTCTCATTTGGCTGGGAGATTAATTTGCCCAGAGCCACAGTTTGCCGGATATTCAATAGGAAAGCAGGTTCCTCCATAGAGTTGCTCATCCCATCAAAATGCAACAGATGGAATTTTCTTGGGGAGGCGATCCTCACTCACCTAGTTGGGGGGTTTATATACCAGATGCCTGGTTTGGAGAGCACTGATTTACTTGAGAAAACACAGCATCGATGGAGGAAGATCTGACTTGTGTTATACTCTGCAAAATGCCATAAATGTGAGTCAGCAGTTGTATGTGCTGTTAAGATTTCTTGTAGGGTAACAGTAAAAGACAGTATGTGATAAAATGTCATTCAAGATATGAGACAATTACAGTATTATTAATACTTTATGGCTTTGGGATGGTTTCTCATTCATTATTTAGGAAAAAAACCCCAAAAAACAAAAACAAAAAACCTGCTGGTTCTTGTTGGAAATAATAGTACAAAGTTATTTAATGAGCCACCATGAAACATAAACAACTTTGGTTGGCATTATGCAGATAAACTCAAAGAACTTTTTCAAGAGAATAGTTTAAAAAAAGGGACATACTTCAAAAGTGACAATAACATTACCACACAGTCCAGCTGTTTACATTATACTTTCAGCTTCTTTGAAATGATGCCAGAATAAAGTAAATTTGAATATTATCTTCAGAGAAGTTCTCTATGGAATAATCACCAGAATGCTTTTCATTATAACACAATTATATCATCAGCTTCTAATGATCAGAATGCAGAGCAGCTGATTATTTTCATAATGCAATTACTTCATAACATTTTAGGAAACTCAGCTGCATGCAAACAGTTCTCTCCAAATACCTCATTTGTCTGATTAATCATAGGATGGGAACTCCTCTCTGTTGCCCCCTTCTAAACATTCACCTGTTTTCGCTGTGCTTCCGAGCTAACTTGGTCATTACAATAATGAACACCCAGGAGGAAGATGGGTTGTTTCTCCAAACACACAGGCTGATCCTAATGGGCAGATTTTCAAAGTGAGGCAGATGCAATTGCTCACAGATATTTGCCCTTGCCATTTTTTTTTCTGTACGCAAACCCCAAGGTATGCATATAAATCAGGTATTTGTGCATGGTGTTTATCAGCTTACAAAGGCAGAGAGCTGACATGATGCTCCATTGTATACCCATCCAAGGACTTGATGTGTCTAGTGGGTATTTTTATATACAGACATTTCCAAATAGCTGACTTTAACCCTCTGGTCCTCCCTGTCAATATGAATCTCCTAGGCTTTTGCTAATAACTGCTGTCTTTCATGTGTACTTTAAAATAACTGTAATCCTAGTGGAACTAATCACCTAAGAAAATATGAAAGGCTGCAGTATTTGATTGTTCAGCAAGATCATTTATACATAGATGCTGGAATAGAACTAATTATCACTTGTAGGGTCTTTCAGCTGGAGATCTGAAACCTTATTTGTAAAAAATGACTTAGTCTCATATTTAGTCCATTCCTTTCGGAAAACTCACTGATTTGAAGGAGACACATGTGGGCCATTATCCTATTTTCTACTGAGGTTTGTTTTTTTTCAGGTTCTTTGCTGAAGTTCACAAATCTTAAATGAGAGGCTCTAGAATAGGACTACATCTCATCTCCAAACTCAAAATTCCTCTCCCAGATATATAACCGCATCACATCTGAGGATCAGTAAGATTCTTAGAAGGAGAGAACTTATGGAAGAAAATATTTCAGGCAAGTCTACTGAAGCCTAGACCTAATAAGAGTGATATTTACTTGAAAGGGCATTTGAATTAAATGCACATATGAGAAACAGACTTCAGAGATTTCAGAAAGAAAGTTATTGTAACGATTATAATGGTAATAACAATGTTACTAGAGATAAGACTTCTGTTGTAAATGCCCGTGTCATTTTGGGTGAACAATTTATTCATTTTAATTTCCTTAGACTGAAAGTATGCAGATTATCAGCTTTCCTCTAAAGAGTTTCTTCGCAATTTGGAAGGAGGAGAAATTTGTAAAATTGCAGCTACTTAAACTTAAAATCTAATTACAGTTAGAGTATCCCCTCTGCCTAACATTTTATTTTGTATTTGTCCAAGTCACGTATTCCACACCTGGATTTCTCTACAGCTTTTACCACCCTTGCATTTTAAGTTTGCTAGGTCAGTGAGGAAAAGCAGTTCTAAGCTAGATTTTTAAATAGAACCTTATATTGAATGTGTTTTTGCTATTTCCTATTTAAGAAAACAAGTAAGCCAGTGATAAATATTCCTGACTATGTTTTATTCTGAGAAGTATGGACCTCACTAAGGAAAAATGATTTGTTTCAGAACAGCTTCCACCTCCTCCCTGAACATTTTTGCAAAATGATACTTGTCAATATCTAGTACAGATTTTCTCCACATCCCACAAAATCCCCTTCAATATGTGACACATGGTTCTGCCCAGTGGGGGACCTCACGTCAGAGGCATAAAACCAAATAAACATCATGTTTTATCTGCTGCCCGGATTCCAATCCAATGCATTAAACTAGTTGAACTGACTCTTTACACAGTTCACTTATAGATTTGAAGAACCTCTGTAAAACAATTTACCTAACGTCAATGTAATTGAAAAAAAAAAAACAAACAGCAAAAGAGAAGAAAAAAGCCCATGAAAGCCAAATAGATTTCAGAGGAAGCTTTTGTCTGTGCTGTAGGAGGATATGTACATTCATAGTGCGTAGCTTTTAATGAGTTATTAGGATGCAGGAAAGTATTTTAGGGAGGTTTAGCTAAAGCTGGGGTTGCTCATGACTTGATGAGCTTCAGGCACACATCAGGAGCCTTGTGCGTGGAAAACACATCCTGTTGAATCAGTAGGACACAAAAATCTTCCTAAACCTGGAGCCAGGGTGCCTCTGACCAAGCAACAGGCAAGATGCTGCTTTTTCCCCTCCATGTACTGGCAAGCAGAGTTGGTAAATCTAGAAATAAATTCTTCAGGATTCTCCTTCTTGGGATTCTCCTTCAGAACTGCTTTTATTCCTAGCAACTCCGGGAGGCTGTGAGTTGAACGCCTTCCCATTTTCTTCAGCACTTTAAATCAAGCCATTTTCAGTCAGTCATTTTTTACACTGTTTTTTAAACACATTGTCACCAAAAGATCGTCTGAACACTTAACGAAAAACCTACATTTGTGGCAAATATAGCATTTAGAAAACCATTTTAGCAATATCTAAATAATAAAAATACCTATTTGTGAATAGTTATAAATAGTATGAATAGTATAGTTGTGAATAGTATGAAAGTTTTCACAATATTTAAGGGAATGAAAAAGTCTTTAGGATCTTCCCAAAGTAGTGTGGGAAACATTTTGACATAATGTAGCTGCTTCACATCCTACATGACAGGCCAACATGCTGTAATAGAAAAGTATCTGTATCCTTCATTAGGTGCTGTATGTGCATGTTGTTTAATAAAGTTTAAAGTGCAGAAGGGAAACAATACCCTGCACAAATCTCTCTTTTCACTCAACTGGACTTTTGCCACTGCTTTCAAAGATAGCATGTTATACCAAATTTAGAGCAAACCCAGCAAAACCAGAAAAATAGGTCATCATGTTCAAAACAACTACGATTTGATGCTTCTGGCCAGTTATTTTTGTACACTGTGATTAATTTAAATTAATTTAGCTTGTTTTAATAATTGCATAACTTTTATCCGGATGCCCATGCCAGATGGCTCAAGCAGCCTGAAAACAGGAAGATGCTGTAACTGCGGCAGCGTAATAACATTTATTTACTACAAGTCTGACTGGCTCTGCTGCTCAGAGCTCTGCAGTATTGTGCTTTGCAGTATGTTGCTTCAGCACATTTCACTTTTATCCACACAATTGTTTCCCTCTCCAAAATTATTTGAGCAAATTTGTTCTGTTAATGTTCTTCTCCCTTTTGTGCTTCTTGTGAGAACTCACCAGGTCTCCCAGGTCTGGGTCCTGCCTCCACTACAAATCATCAGCATTAATTATTTCATGGTTAAACTGGTGTCAAGCCCAACTCCTGGACTAGTCGTTGCCTGGACGACTTCTAGGGATCAGGAATTCTCTCACAGTACTCAGATGATTATTGTATCTCCAGGTGGTTAATTCCTTGATTCAGAATTGTGGAAATATTCTACCTTCAAGTTGCAAAAAATCACTTTTAGAGCTGGAAAATCAGGAACTTTCTGATTGAGCATTTCCTTTGATGTGTTTTTGCTTATTTAATTTACATTTGCACACAGCAGGAAGCAAAAGCATTTTTAACCTCAGATTTAACATTAGTTCCTCCTCTCAGACCTGTAAGAGTGAGTCTTATTTGCCTATGTGCACCCCAAAATTCATGTCACTACTTGACTTTTCAGAGACTGAGCAGTGTTGTAAGAAAGACGGAAGTATTACTGAATTTGCCTGTTTGAAGAGAAACATGTGAATTTTGGAGCAATTTCAGTGCATTCAGGTTAGTATCTCTTCATTGTTACTTTGCAATTACCACGCTGCCGATCATCAGCGCTGGCTGTCTGCTAGCCCATACTGTCCTGCACAACATTCTTGTCTCTAAATCAGAGAATCATACAATCATAGAAACATGGGTTTGATGGATAGACTCCCTGGATAAGGAATCAGCTGGATGATCACACTCAAAAGAGTTATGATCAATGGCTTGATGTAAAAGTGAAGGACCGTGATGAATAGAGTTCCTCAGGGATCAATATTGGGAATGACACTACTTTACATCATTTTCAGCAACATGGACATTGGGATCCCGTGCTCCCTCAGCAAGTTTGTGGATGACACCAAGCTGTGTGGTACAGTCTACACACTGGAGGGAAGGGATGCCATCCAGAGGGACCTGGATGTGTGGGTTTGAGAGGTGGGCCCATGTGAATCTC
The DNA here is from genome assembly GCA_013396935.1 of Baryphthengus martii. Taxonomy (NCBI): domain Eukaryota; kingdom Metazoa; phylum Chordata; class Aves; order Coraciiformes; family Momotidae; genus Baryphthengus; species Baryphthengus martii. The sequence continues at coordinate 139,107 of VWZK01019956.1, forward strand.
ATGAAATTCAGCAAGATCAACTGCAAGGTTCTGCACCTGGGTTCATGCAATCCTAAGCAGAAATACAGGCTGGGCAATGAGTGGTTTGTAAGGATTGCCTTACAGAAAAGGACTTGAGGTTATTGGTTGACAAGAAGCTCAACATGATCTGGCAATGTGTGCGCTCACAGCTCAGAAAGCCAACCATATCCTGGGCTGCATCCAAAGCAGCATAGCCAGCAGGCCGAGTGAGGAGGTTCTGCCCCTCTGCTCTGGTGAGTGTTGTGGTTTAAGAGTTAAGAGATTGATTGGGGGGGGAGGGGGGGAGATGGGAGACGGGTAATAACCCCAGGACCCTGAAGGCTCAGAGGGCAGCTGGTATTCCCAACCCTTCCCTGCCACACTACAAAAAATCAGACAAAAAGTTCGGGCTCTGGCCCCTCCCCCACGTTCCTTCCCGCGCTCGGCAGCTGCGACTGGCCGGGCCTGACTCCCCGTGCTCTGCACAATGTGTTACCGTCTGAGATCAGGTTTTGTATAGAGTTGTATATCCCTCTGCCCTTCATGTTCCTTTTCCCTGTTTATCTTATTAAATTATTGTTACTTATTAAATTTTGTTTATAGTCTCACTTTCAATTTTGAGTGAAGCATTTTCTTCCTTATTGCCCTTTTTATCCTCTCCTGGGACGGAAGAGGGAGGGGGAGAAGGGGCTGACAGGAATGCTGCTCTGTGGGGCTTGCCCTGAGCCTGAAACTGAGACAGTGAGACCCCCACCTGGAGTATTGTGTCTCAGCTCTGAGGCGCCCAACACAAGAGGCACATGGACCTGTTGGAGCAGGTCCACATCAGGGCCACAAAAATGATCAAGGGGCTGGAGCACCTCCTTTGTGAGGATAGGTTGAGAGAGTTGGGGTTGTTTAGCCTGGAGAAGAGAAGGCTCCAAAGGAACCTTATTGCTGCCTTTCATTACTTAAAGGAGACCTACAGGAAAGACGAGGGACACTTTATCAAGGCCTGTAGCAATAGGGTGAGGAATAATGGTTTCAAACTGAAAGAGAGGAGTTTTAGATTAGATACTAGGAAAAAAAATCTTCACTGTGAGGGTGGTGAGACACTGGCACGGGTTCCTGAAAGAGGTTGTAGATGCCCCATCCCTGGGGCCAGGTTCAAGACCAGGTTGGATGGGGCTTTGAACAACCCAGTGTAGTGGGAGGTGTCCCTGCTCATGGCAGGGGATTGGAACTAGATGATCTTTAAGGTCCCTTCCAACCCAAACCACCCTATGATTCTGTAATTTCTGCCCTCAAAGAGGTCATAAGCAAAACTCCCGATGGCTTCATCTGGAACAGGACCAGGAGCTCTGGACTCTGAACATAATGCTGATTATCAAGCCACACACAAAAATTATAGTTTTTCTAGAAAAAATCAAATGCTGCTGCTGGTTTGCTATAGTAGTGGAGAAAGAGAGAGTTATAAATGCGCATCTTTGTGTATATTGATGCAAACCTTTTGTTTAAATAAAATAAATCCATCAACAGGCACTTTTTGGGGGGCTATTGATGCTGTTACATGCATCTGTGTTGTTCTACCAGAGATCCAAGTAATTTTGTCAAAGATATATCAACTGGTCCTGTGGAACTGTTTTTTCCCCCCCCTCTCCTCTATGTGACAATTTTTTCCTGAAATAACGGATAGTTTTTATGACATTCTTTAGATAATAGGTACAGTTTGTATTGATGAATTGAAGCAGATACTTTCCTGAGGAGAACAGAAATCAACTGATTTGGGGAGAAAATTCATTAGCCTGGACCAAAGCCTCTTTTCACTGAAATCAGATCAGTGGGAAGTTTGCTATGCATGATCAAGGGCCCACATTCTCCTTATGATTAATCAGTTATCCAGTGTATTTGGCTGCTCTTTTTCAGTCCACAAATAATTTACAAATCACACTGATTTTCTTGCATACTTATTTCTTGTTTGTAATTGTTCAATGACTAATTTAAGCAAACACATTTCAGCTCATGATGTGTTCATGCACTGTTTATTTAGATTTAAGGGTTTTTTTGCTCAACAAGACATGCTGCTTTTCTTCCTTTGAATAGATGTCTGAAAATATCAAAGTAGGCGTGATTCAAGAAGAAATTATCGTAAGTCATTTGGAAGACTCATCTTGTTTTGTTTATCGACCAAACAAAATGTATTTGGATTTTTATTTTCTTTCCTTATTATCTTTCAGAAGTCATGGGGAAAAGAAAGATAAGCAAAAATAAAGACAATAGTCAAAAATACTGACGTGTCCTTCTTTTTCTGTTTGAAGAACCAATGACTGCAAAATGCTAGGAAAAGTAAAAATAGTGAAATGGGGAGGTTTTTTTGTAAAAAAAACCAACAAAACCATAGAAAAAGATCAGTGATATCTCAGATAAGGACAATGAATGATAAATAATATAATCTTCATCACATAAGACTATAGACACAAAACATGTTTGTTGGCCAAAAATCTGATAATACAGATTTAGGAATAAGAAAGGACAGAGACTGGTCTGAATTCAAAAACCATTCCGAGTCTAAATGAATATTTCTGAATGCTGATTTTACAGCAGTTAAGCAACTCAAGACTCACTTTCTTGGGAACGGATAAATTCAGATATGATCCAATACCTATTGAACGTCAATGGAAAAATTGCCATTGATATGAACGGGCTTTGAGTCAAGAAAGGAAATAATGAAATGTACAATGAAAAGAATCGGTAGCATGGGAAACAACTGTTTTGTTTTTGCAGGGAAAAAAGCACAGACCTTTAGGTTTTCCATTTTAACAGGACTAAATGCTCTAACCACCTCCAGTTTACTATATGTAGCATGTCATTTAATATGTCACCTTCATTCTTGGCATTCTCACAGTTTTTATTTCAGTCATTCAGAAAAAGTTACAAATGAACTTTCTCAACATGTTATATCAGATACCCCATTTAATTTGTATTTGTGGTGTCCCAGGCTGATTAATTATCTTTTGTAAGTGCTCTGTGTATCTTAGACTTCTGTCTTAACTGAATTTTTAGTGTTACCTCTTTGTTGCCTGAGAGTGCACCTGCTTCTAATTATATGCAGATGATATACAATTATACCTTTAGAGGGATTCAAATGACGTTTCCCAGACTTTTAGTGCTGCTTTTCTGACATAAAGCTCTGGTTTAGTACAGGTAGTAACAAAGCTAAAATCAATTAATCATATACCTTGAAATACCTTGAACTAGGCATTGTGAATGAAAAACATTGAGGGCTGAGGCCTCTTAGTTATGAGCTGGGCAGGTATCAGCAAAAGGTTGCATGAATATTTTAAGTGCTTTTAAGTCACTCTAGTATTTTAAGTCATTCTTTTCAATAATTTCTGTTCTCACAGACAAATGTACCAGCAGAATTTTGAAAATCAACTTAGAAATTAGGAACAGCCTCATTAGAATCCTTATTCTATGATTTACAGTCATCTAAAAGTGATTTTAAGCATATAAAATGCTGTCTTTGAGCATCACTAAATCTTTAAATACAGAATCATTACAATCAAATGCTGACTAATGAGCCATAGAAAATATTAAGCTACAGATACAAATAACGTTTTCCAAAGAAATCTTAACATGGATAATTCAAGAAGAAGAAATAGGTAGAATTCAGAATTTTTTATTATTTTTTTTGTGCTTATTTATTTCTTATTATCATTTTAGTAGGTATCCAAGTATTTTCTGCGTGTTGGTGACGTGTATACAACCTGTATACGTCAAAATGCCTGTGTGTACAGAAGCATTTACTCATTTCATACTGTATTACCACTGCTACTTTCAAAGTAGAAATGCATCAATCCTAAAAATACCTCCCAATTCTCTCCTCCTGCCAGGTGTCTTCATCTACATGCTGCCAGATCTGCAGGCATCTTGCCAGGATGATATGTCATGCCAGGAAATACTACATTTCCACCAGCCATCTCAATCTCTGCAAGCAGAGATTAACGGATGCTTCAAATCAATTTTTGATTTACATAAACCGTTTTGGAGTGACTTGATCAAAAATGGCAGTTCAGCCAAAACTTCAGATAAGATTTTGTTATTTCATAGCTCTGCAGTATCCTTAGTAACAACAAAACAAAAAAAA
>VWZK01019956.1:143269-211824 GCA_013396935.1 Baryphthengus martii
AAAAAAAAAAAAAAAAAAAAGTGGTTAAGAGCATATGTATATTGACAAAAACCATCCCTACATGATACAGAATAACAGATTTACAGACAAACCAAAAAACCTGATGGGTTTAGCATAATTTATTTATAGCTTATTGATTAGCTAACACAGAAAGGTAATTGTCTTTCCTGGCTGCCTTAGATATGAGATAGGGGTTCCTCTGCTACATTTCGAATCAAACACGAATATTTATCGACAAGATCTTGGAGCTCATGCAGACACTACAGGATCGATCCAAAAACTCTGTCTTCAAGTGGAAGGTGGTTGGTGAAATCAGGTGCAATGGCAATAGCTTAGTTGAGCACTGACAGCTAATTTTGTACTCTGTGTTACATCAATACTTATGATTTACTCTATTTAACTGGGAAAGACATTCAGGGACCTGTGCTTTAAGAGGGTCTGCAAACTCAAAAGAAGAAGGAAATGGTTGTTTCATTATATGGTGCCTTCCATCCTTTCATGCCCATTGGTAAAAATGCTGGCAGACCTCTGGGCTGAGTGATTCCTAAATGATACTTTCCACATCTGCCCTTCCGTTACAGTCTCTGTCTACCTTGTCCACTTATCACAGAGTGTAACTGATGCTTTGGAGCTGTTCATTACCATTTTCAGTGGAACACAATTGACCTTGTCTTTGCAGAAAACTTCTTTTGACCCATCCATTTTAAAGCAAAAAGAAATCCCACATGTCCAATCAGTATATAATGTTGAAACAGAGAGAGATATACAATGGTATTGATGAAATGGATATGAGAATACTTAGGTTGCATTTTAATTCAGTCGTGGTGTGGTTTGCATCTAATAAAATTCCTCTCAAGATTTTTTTAACCTGACCTCTTCAAAGTAAATTACAGCATGATTCACTGCACATCACGTAGCCAGTTTTCGTAATCACAGTGTGTGAGATAAAGTAAAATTTCAGTGAGGCATGCAACTAAAGGACAATTGTGAACTATGATCCTACTAAGAATGCGCGGAGAAATTCAATTAATATTCCACTTTTTAAGAAGAATCATGAGGATTCATTGTATTTGTCAGAATAGGAAATGGTATTCAGGATTTCATTGTTCAAGTCCTAGCACTGCTACCATCCCTATAGAGGTGATTTTGCTAATGAAAAGACCATGGTTCCTCTCCAGTTGTGGCTTTCTGAGACAGTCTGTGGCCATTACTGCATTGCCAATAATGTGATACTATAAGAAGAGTTCTATAGGGTGAAAAGGTAGATGTTGAGCACCCAGTGTCCACGCTATATGTGTTTTAAGTGTTTTCATGCTGGAGTAACACTAGTCCTCTGAACATAGAATGGTTTAGATTAGAAGGGACTTTTAAAGGTCATCTAGTCCAACTCCCTGCAGGGAGCAAGGACATCCTCAACTAGAATAGGTTACTCAGAACCCCATCCAAACTGACCTGAAACATTTCCAGAGATGACTTCTGCTGCCTCTTTGGGGAACCTGTTCCAATGTCTCATCATCTTCATTGTAAAAAATTTCTTACTTCTCTCTAGTCTAAATCTACCTTCCTTTATTTTAAAACCATCAACCCATGTCCTGCCACAACAGGCCGTGATAAAAATCTGTTCAACATCTTTCTTTTAGGTGCTCTTTAAGTATTGAAAGGCCTCAATAAGGTCTACCTGGAGTCTTCGCCAGGCTGAACAAGCCCAGCTTTCTCAGTCTGTCCTCCCAGCAGAGGGATTCCAGCCCTTACATCATTGTTGTGGCTCCTCTGGCTCCTCTCCAACAGGTCACATCATGCACATAGTGTCCACCAGCTGCTCCAAAGCCAGTCCATGATATGAACTAACATGTAGTAAGTGGATGTAGTTCACTTCCAGATGAAGTGGTTATCCAAACTAGACATGCAGCTTCTTTCGGTCTGACTTCAGAAGATAAGCTGATACCATCCACGGATTATGAAACATCCAGTCACTTGGCAATACTTAAACAATGTACAAAGTGCGCTTTTTGGTTTGCTAAACTGTGAGTAAATTCCACACTGGTGATCTGAGAAGAAGACATGAGTTTTAATGCTGAGTTTTACACAGTAAGATGATTTGCAATAAAACCACTTCAAAGAATAAACAGCTTTAAAAATCCTTCTTAACTTAAGCTCTTTTTCCTTCTCCGCAGACTTAAGGCAGTTTTATTTACTTTTTAAATAGAGATCCACTTCATAGGATGGTATTGGATGGTTGCCTCAGACTGTTGAAACTATATTTGCTTTTGGCATATGGTATGTTATGAGGCTTAAGACAACTTTTAAAGAAAGAAAAGTCAGCCGTTGCTGGTATTTTCAACTGTAGGGTCCTAATTTCCTCAGATTCAGAGATCAAAACATAGAGAGAAAAAATGCTGAAATAGTAGATTTGTTTATAAATTTTATAACAGAAAATACGAGATAGAAAGCAGATTCTTACGAGCTAGTGGTTTGGGTGCAGACAAAGCAAACACGCAGAAGTTGCATACAATTCTTTCCTAGAATTCAATACAGTTCTTATATATTGAATACGATTCTTAAATATAGAATACAATTCTTAAATATTGAATTTTGGACGAATTTTGGACAGATTTTTGACACAATTGCATAGACAAAAGGAATTGAGAAGACACAGACTGTTCTCTTCCTCATCACCTTGAGTCCTTATGCAGGTATCTCTTCTCACCTTAATGGGAATGGTGAATTCTGTTTCTTGCAAGGAGTGGGACATCACAGTCTCCTTACTGGGTAGCTTGAATTCATTGCAACTGGGGTTGCTGGCTTATGCCAGTTTTCTTCACATTAAAATCAGACTTTTTTTTCCACTGAGACACTGTGGGAAATACGCATACGGGCCTGTGGGAGTACAGTCAGACTCCAGAAAAAGAAATGAAAACAACATCATAGTTATTTATAGGGAAGATCCCAGTGAGTCTGAAGTCATGAGTTGGATTGAATCACTTTCTTGTATTTTTTTCTGCATCTTTCCTTAAGTTCCTACTGCCCCATGTCCAGTTATCTACATCTGTGACAGATGGTAAAGATGTTTGATTTGTCCTTGTACAATTTACTCTGTTAACAAATGTACATTTTACACTCTGTTGAAATACTGAGAGGGTCGGCAATGGAGAAGACGGCTGCTATTCCTTTCCTGATGGCAGCTGAACTTGTCCAGGCTGGAGAACTAGGATTGGGCTGTGACAGAGAGAGATTAAACTGCAATTTATGGGCAGACTGAAAGACCACTGGGAAATATGAAGATCTTTTTGTCAGGAACCCAAAATTAACCATAGGAGGTGATGGGACAAGAAAGACCCTCAAGCAAGTAAAAAAGCAAAGCTGGAAATCATTACTGGGGAAAGTAGCCTGTCTTGTAAACACATAAGGAGCAAGCAGTCTTACAGTGTTCAGTGTCATCTGTCTCACCCAGCAAATTTGAGATTTCTCTATGTATAGGGTTCTCTTTTTCTAGTTTATTGGTTTTGTGTTACAATAAACATCTGTTTGTAGTTTGGTTGCATTCCTGTCTTTTCAGCTTGACTAAAAATGTACTTTCTCAGAATGATTCCAGAAAATGAAGCTCTGATCTTAAGTCACTAGATTTCTGCTGACTTCATAGCAGCCATAATTTTGCAAGTGTCCTTTCTGGTCTTCTGGTGGTAAACTCTGTTAACACTGAGAGGGAGATGGGGCTTCTACTGGTTGGCAGATTCTTGAGTCCTGAGAAATCAAACCACAGAGCCACGGTAAGGTGAACCACCTATGTTCTAATCTGTTCAACAGGCTTTTTATTCGCAGGTGTTTCAACAGCAGTATCAGTTAATGTTCAGGGAATTTGTAGGATTTCCACAGCAGCTAGTGCCATGAGATAGAAGAATTCAGAAGACAAATAGGATGGGAAAGACAAGACTGCAGAAAATACTCTGTTACAGAAAAAAACCCTGATCTGCACAGGTGACTCATCATAGCACAAAAATTCTCCCATGGGAAAATCAGGGGATGCAAAATGATGAAAGAAAAATTCACAAACACACCTGCACACATACACTTGCAGATACACTGGCCCATACCACTTATTTTATAAAAATATATCTTCATTTACTGTTGTGCAATGTGTGGGCAAAACATCAGCAAACCAGGATGGCTCCCTACGTCAACCCTGGAAAGGTGCCTGATTTGGCCATCCCCATGTTCTATCCATTGCATTCTCTTATTGATCTCCTCTTGCTTCGGAAGACACTGACAGCATTAGCTGGTACTTTGCAAAATTATAACAATGCCAAGACTGCCACAGAACCAACAGCTGGACAAAAATGGGCTTGTTGCTATAGGGTGATTTTTTCTAATAAAACAATTTCTCACAGGGAAAAGAAAAATCGCGAGGAATATAAAGAAGCCACTGTAACTTCCAACACTTTGATACTGCAATCTGTAGTACTACGTACTCATAGGGACCCTTAAACATCTCAGATTATTGGTTTTATGCCTATTCTTGTCAATGCTTTCATTAAAAGCAGAATTTCTTTCATCATGAGCTTTTTAAACTTTAACTTTGATTTTGGAAATCTTTAACTATAATCAGCACAGAACCCATTTTTACCAAAGCTTTCTTATCACTAATTCTTCTTTGTATTCTTCTTTGTTGTGACAGTTACGCATCTCAAAAGAACATAGTGGCGAATATTTCGCTGCCACGGGCTGTGATTGCGTTTTAGGCAGGAACAGTTGACATGAAAAACTTCATTCAGTGCAAAAAATAAATACATTCCCACTTACATTTCAGTGCCTGACAGAAATCATCTTTGTATTTACAACTGAATGACCTGAATTACCTTTTTACATGTATAGATGAACCAAGACTGTAGGTAATCAAAATATCATCGCACAATTTTAGATGCTAATATCTCTGAAGTAGAATAGCAAGACATCCAGAGCTGCATTTAGTGGAAAATTCAGGTTTCAAACTATATTTTCTAGCCTGATATAGAACAGACATTTACCAATGTGTTTTCAGTTATGTATACACAACAACCCCTTGCTTTCCCTAGAATACACTGACAGTCTGGTGTCTAGAGCCCTACTCTGAGGTGTGGGATGACTGAATACAAAGTTCTTATCTAATCAGAGGGGATAGAAAGCAGTCATCCTGAAGAGATCATCTCTTGGAGCCTCCTGGATTATTCCGTAATTACGCTACATTGATCATTTTCTTGGGAAATATTAAGAAAAATTGCATTTAAGTAAGTGGGTTAATTTTTTCCATTAAAGTAAATGTACTCCTTGGGAAAGTGTTCATTTGGTCAAATGATTTCAAGTCTTGTGTACATGTGTACGTGGAGGTGCCCTTTTGCTCTCCCTCTTTGTGCATGCTCTCTGCTCTCTTCTAACTTTGTGTATCATGTTGGGCTTCTGCTGGCACATCCTTCTTTGGACAGATGCGGCAGCAGGGATAACCACTCATACACTCCCCATCAAGGCTCACTAACAACTACAACCCCTGTACCTTCATGAGAAATGCCTCGCAGCTTGAGAAACCCTCATTAAAACTTCAGATATCTACTGCCTAATTGTTATTATCTGAAAATTCCCCAGCCAGTTCCATTCTGACAAGATTTGGTATCATGTAATGCAAAATGCATATTTATCCTTTTTTTTTAAAAAAGGCATTTTATTATGGCATATTGACTCCCGTCATCGGGCCATACTCCGAAACTGATGAGATTGCAGGTGTCTGTGGCATGCATCATCTAAATTTCATAGAGTGCCTTCCGCTCTTGATTTTCAGTTGTAACAAACCACCAAAGATGTGCAGTTTCACTGCTTGGGGCTTTAAGTCACAGGAGTTAAAGTGCGTATTGGGAGAGTAAATTGTTTTTTTAACTTTAAATTGAAGGAAAGTCATAGTTGGGGTAGAGAAGAAATAATAAATCTGCTTTCTGGAACAAATAGCAGCTCTCATGGTTTCCAGCAATAAAATCAGGAAGAAAGGCCTAAAGACATGAACATTTAAACAAACAAGTTGAATATCTTAAAGAAGAAATGACAGTGGGAGCCCTGAAAACTGTTGCCAACTTGCCAAGAAATCCTCCTTTGTTTGTTTGGGTTGTTTTTGTGCAGGAAGGAGGTAGGGGAAGAGAAAGCATTTTAAATATGGGCTTCCTAACCACATGAGTTGAGGTAGGAGACTATGCTTTCATACTGGTTGCATGCAGAGAAACAGTTATTTTAAAGGGGAAGCTATCAAAAAACTAAATGGGACATAAAAACAGAGACAAATAATAACATAGCAGCAGAACCTCTGAAATGTGAAGTTTTGAGAAAGAGTAAACAACCCAAAATACGTCACTGGTAGAAGTTTCCCTAGCCTAAGAAGAGTTCAGGAAAAGGATGTTGCTCAAATCTCTTATTCATGACTTCTCTACTCCTTGGTGTCCAGAGACTCAACGATATCCACATTTCAGCATGATATCTGCATTTCTTTTCTGGTCAACATGAACATTGGTTTCTGGAGTCTGTGCTTTATAACCTGCAGTGTTATCTCCTTCCTCCATACTCCTGTAATAGCCAAAAACCCACACGAACCTTCTGTCTTGGATGTAGATCTGTCTTCCCAAGCAAAACGCCTGAGGAAGGAAAGTATAACTATATTGCAGGTTCTTTTTTGCCTCTCTTTCTTTCTTTGTTTTATTTATGACCCTTTTGCACGTCTATGCCAAACCCTAATCCAACAGAAGTTCAACAAGAGATGTCTCTGTTAGAGACAGAGCCTGCCACAAAACTGAAAACACTCCATAAATATGTTACTTATTTTTCACATTTAATGGATTCCTTTAAAATCTCTGCACTTTATTTGGAAACCAAACACAACTGTCCAGACTCTGTTGTAATATTTCATTAACTTTAGCAGAGTGACACCACTCCTCTGGTGTGCTCTGTTATTTAATACTTCACCACAGACTCCACTGACAAACGCCAGCATTCTTTCTAGAAAAACCACTATTCATGGTAAGAATTCACATTGCCATTTAATTATTAATTGTGCTTTAATTTGCTGTCATAAATTCATTTGCCCTTTTATCTACAGCAATGATTCTTTGGAATTGTTATGACTGCCTTCAAGCATGAGTAATGAGTTTGACTTCAATGCAAAGATGTTAGAACGATGTTGCTGTTACAGCTGAGGTGACTGAAGAAAACTGAGTTGTGGAGGTAGTGGTGGGGGATGGAGAAGTTGCATCCTTCCAGCATTTCAAAGCGTGATTATTTCACATCGGAGCAGGGTTAGGAATAGACCAGCCAGCCAGAATAGTCACTGCAGTCTACACAACTGTCTGACTGTGTAAATGAAAATTAATAGCAAATAAAGGGTGGGGGGGAATTAAAAGCTCCTTTGTTAAGAGGTTAACTCTCAGGTTAAGCCATAAATCTGAGATGGCTTAATGTGATGCGATACCACTGTAGAAATCCAAACAGGTAATGCTTCATAAAAGCTGCATATTTTCTGAGTGTATGGTCACAGCACACTGGAGTTAATAAGAAGACCTCATCAGAAAGTAGTTCTGGAAGAGACTCTCTGTGCTTGGAGTCCAGTCCCCCCAGCACGGGCAGTTTGACAACAGATTTGTAAGCCCAGCAAAGTCTCACATCCTCTCCTGTCACTCCCCCACATCACAAGACACAAACTCCTCCACAAAACACCCCATACCAAACACAGAGAGTTATGCAAAATGCCAAAAGCCACAAAGCTATATGGAGGCACACAAAAATAAATCTTTTTAGCTGTAATGTATAGCTATACATCTATAAAATCTCTAAAGGAGTATATTATTCTCTGATTTCTCTAATAAGTTTTCCACTGGAAAATGCATGCAATGAACACAATAACGTGTCCTAGGCCGGTGCTAGGACCAGCTGCTGAGTTTTGTATAAGCAAGTTGGCAGCAGATTTGAACCAGGTCAGTAGTTGGAGCAAGAACATCCAATTGAATTTCTTAACTCGGCAAACTCCGTATTTTTCCAGTCTTCTGCATATTCAATGTGCTTTACTCCTAGCAACTCAAAAGGACAGACTTTGGGGGAAGATTTAGCTTTAACTTTGGATTTTCAACATCCTGCTCTGGAATAACCTCACCTCCTACCATCACATCCTACATGTTCACTTGAAAGAAACTCCTTTTGTACACTGCAGACTTTCTGCTCGCATGGATCCAAGCAAGCTGAGGGCCAGAGGATACCTGGCTCTATTTGCAAGGCAGCAACTTCCCGTCACGCTTGCTGCTACAGACATTGCTCTCCATCTCCAGGGAAACAGGCAGGGAGAGAGGCTTTCATTTCTCAGCCACTTTCTAGTGAGGCTGCCCAGAAAAGATGGGGGTCCTCTCTCTAAGGCAACGAACTAGGATTTTCGCATTCTTTCATCGCTGTTGCTCTCGAGCTGTTGTGTGACCTTGGGGCGAGTCATTTCCCCCTCTCGCTCTTTGGCATTTCTAATTTTTAACTCACTCGATACTTGCTTCTTGTCTTTTTTTTTTTTTTTCCTTATATTCCATTTAAAAAAAATAAATTTAAAGCATTGAGATTTTGTGGCTTTCTCAAATTCTTCTACCACTGCTTCTTGCAAAATGAAAATGAAGAAAAGTAACAAACTCTCTAGTATCTGTCATGGGCTTCTTCAAAAAGCGTCACTGATGTCCTAAGGGACTGAATAGACCTAAATGCCAGAGGAATTCAAAGAAAGAGTGAAACTCCATCCTGATACCCTTTCTTGCAACAAACTAGTGAAAAAGTTCTCAATTTCTTTATGTCTCTGTGTTGGAGGTGGGGCAGGACTATTTTTAATTTCATCTTTAGACGAGAGGGTTGGAGTTTTGTCTTCCAAGACATCTTAGGCAGCTCCTGCCTCCAGCCCACCCACCCACCTGCCTGGCACCCTGCCATGCACTCAAATAAACAGCACTCACCACGTTCACACCTCATAGTGTTGAGAGGCTTCTTTCTTGGCAATGACAGAGCAGGGAATTTATTCCTGAATGCTGCTGAATGATAGGACAGAAAAAAACCACAGAAGTACGAATAAAGAAGCAGCAAGGAATCCCCTTCTGATGTTAATCTATTGTTCCAGTCCCAAAAGAAAGTCAGACAGCCCAAATATTTTTCTGGCTTGCAGTCTCACCTTTTAAAACCTTGATTCTCCATGCAGAGGGTGGAGATGATCCTCAGACCAAGGGGATGCAGAGAGATTTGATTAGTACTCAAAAAGGAGTTTGCAAGAGTGCCAAATAATTGGCGTAATGAAAAAATAAATACAATATTGCTGAAGTTTTGTGGGGGATAATGAATTCCTCCGATGAAATTGTAAACATCTGTTGGGGTAGCTCTTCTGATTCAGTTCTTCCCTCTTTGTGCTTCTACTCAACATTGTATTGCATGTGTGGGAATCTGTTTTCACATGTCACCACTGACTAGAACTGCCTCAATTTTGGGGCACCCATTGCCTTTACTGGGTTGTAAAGATCTTCAGACCTCACTGATTTCAACCAAATTTGTTGGAATTGAGTATCTTTGAACTTGATGATCTTGAAGGTCTTTTCCAACCTAGATGATTCTATGATTCTGTGATTTGGAAACTGGCAGCCTAGTCAGAGCTTCATGGCATCCAGTACCAAGTGATTTTTCCTACCTTTTTTACAGATTTAATGATTTGATCAAGGAAACATAGTAGTGATGCTATTATAAAGCAGGAAAAAGAATCCAGAGTCCAAACTCCCTGATTTAAAGTCAGAAAAGTAATTTTTCTGAAGTATTTCTAGTGAAATGGCACATTATCTATTTTATTTAAAGGACACAGGGGATATAGTCATTACCAGTGGTAAAACTTTTCAAATGAAAAAGAAGCCAGGAATGCACATCTTTCTCGCCCCCAAACTCCCTTCGTTTAATGCAAGCTTTATACAACTTAACTTTCCTGTTCCACTGATACCAGACTTTATTCTTTAGTAATTGCTGGAAGTGCACACAGTCATTAGGCATTAGTGCTTTTCATCTCTCTGAAGGACTGATATTTCCACGTGGAGGATAAGCAATGTTCTTTGCCTTTGCTTCATTTAAACTCAAAGCGTTTTGCACTCAGAGCAAGTGCGATAATTTAGACAAAGTGCTTTTCTTCTCACCAAAGTCTCGGAGCCACTCGTAATGACAGCCTCAGAAATGTTCGCTGTCTGGAGCATTTGCGATGGCAGCAGCTCACATTAGCATCCTGTGGTCGGTCACATTTGTTTGCCTTACCCTCTCTTCAATTTAGCCTTCCATCAGCTCTTCATGAAAACCTACAGGCGACCTCGTCTGCAAGTCACCCACCAACAGCGAAAGTTGTTCATCTCCATCAAAACCTCCACCCTACTTTAACCTTTGTGTGTCTGGAGAGGCAGAGAATGGCAAGTGATGATTCACGTCATGAAAAATGGCTTTTCGTGTAGATGTGCAGATGAATTAGAGCTTACGTTGATTTATTTGCAATGTGTTTTGACATCATGCCAAGCTTCCTTCAGGTACAATGTGGAAATTTTGTCACTTCTCTTCAGGCCAGATTTTGCTGCCCTCATTCCTGTCACTGCATATGTTTTGTGGCTGATTTTAGGGGTTGGATTTCCAGACTAAAGCCCTACTTGCTGTGAGAAAGAGGGGCTGAATGACACCTGCACGTGCTCGCTCACTGAAACCCTGCATTGTTCTGTTGGTAGATGGACAGCCTCCGGGGCAGGACTGTCAGCCTCAGCGCTGCCTCTGCCAGCTGCAGATTTTCCAGCCTTAAACAGATTTGTAGCAATCAGCAGTTCTCACTTTCCAGAGGGACACAGCTACATGTTCCTGGATCATTGCTAGGTTTTTTTCATCTGAACACTCTTCCCCACAAAAAAAAAAACCACAAAAAACCCCCAACAAAAAACCCAGGGCAAAACCTTGCACACTTCAAGAGCTGCCTCTTTTCTCAGGTTCCCCTGAGCCTGCCCAGTGTCCATCAGCCTGTTATCACAGCTACCCAGCATGATGAGCCTTCTCTGAAAAGTATGACCAAAACCAGATGAAATAAAGCATGGGAGAAAAAGGAACAGACTGACTCTCCCTTACAAAAAGTGATGTTTCAGAATTTTAATGCAAGAGAGGCTTAGATATTCTGACAGCTTTAAACCAGACTTGGTTTGTATTCTTTTATATTTCCTTGTGGATGTAACATCTTTGTTGAAAAATGATTGTTTTTTAAAAAAAACTCTTCTAAGAAAAAAAACAACAGCCTTTGAAATTATTGACTTTTGCAATGTGACCGATATTTTTAGTGTAAATATGAGGCTAATTTATTAGAGCAAAATACATGGCACTGCAAAAAAAAAAAAAAAAAAAAAAAAAAAGAATAAATAGAAAGTATGCATTTATTCCACACAACAAACTGGAAACTATTTCAATTTTCAGGAACATAATTTCCCTGTGGTTTTACCTGTTACACTGAGATATGCCCAACAATTATAAGTTCTGATACATTTTTGGAATTACAAAGCCTAATCAGAAGCCTGAGCTGCCTGGTTATGTAATGCAGAATTGGGAGCAACTGAGGTCAGGCAAAATCTGATGCTTGTATCATATGAAAAATATCTAAATAAGAGCACCACTTCTGAATTGCTAATTTTTAATAGTCCTGGAGTCTACATGGTGAGAGAACAAGCGTATTCAAGAGGAAATAATAACCCCCCTAATGCAGCAGACAGAATATAAAAGGCAAAAGAAAATACTCTTATAGGTATTTAAAGTTAGAAGCATTAGTTGGAGCTTGATGTGACTTGCAGATAAAAAGAAAATCTGTGACTCTTAAATATGCACAGATATACACAGGAGAAAAAAATCACGGATATGCCACAGGAATGTCATTGAAGTCCTCTCCACATCAAGCATTTCAACTAATTGATCACTGCTGCCTTTTGGCAAAATCCACATGCAATATTCAGTGACTGGCACAAGAGCCAGGAGACCATGGTGATGATGACTCCTGATGTAGACGAGGGAGGGCAGGTGCTGATAAGGAACAGAAACTCAGAGAAGTGTTTGTGTAAAATTAAAGAACGTAGCTCACAAATTATGATCCATACAATCCCTGGCTCTCTTTTTGGCTCTACCAAAAACCGTCTCAAACATACATGCCCTCACACAGATCCACTTGTCCTGTAACAAGAATTTTGACATCTCTCTCTGACTTAAGCTGGAATAGTCAAGGAATGCAGAAGACACACACCCCCCAACTAACAAATAACTTTATAGCATACCCAAGGACAGATATACTTGTGATCTTTGCCTTAAAATATAGTAACTTAGTGAACAGCACATTCACCCAAGAGATGTGGGTCCTGAGCTAAAATCTATCCTCAGCTTGAGAGTTTTCAATCTCATCTGTCCCATCTTGCAGAAGACGACAGTAATTAACAACTGACATATATGAATCATATATGGGGTCATGCAGGATTATTACAGGACAGGTACTTGCCATCACGCTATGTTGAAGATTCTACTCTTCACAGACAAGAATGGAGAAGTCAGGGGGCCAGGAAAGTTAATTGTGTAAAAAAGAGTTGACTGCAAGTTTTTGCTAACAGACCAGAGGAAAAGGTGGTTCTGGGTTCTCTCCATCTTATCTGAACAGTTTAAACATGTTATATGATGACTGTTAATTTACAGAAATCGTCACAGGAAGCAACTGCAAACCAGACCTTCCCATGTCAAATGAAGCACCAGACTAGACAGAGACAGGTTTATGTCTTTTTTTCTCTCCTGTACGCATGTAACAAGTAGTAGCATTAAGAAGTGAAGTACAAAGTACCACAATAGCCTGGAGTTGAAAAAAAATTAAACTTCTGCTCTATGAGGTGAAAGATGTGGGCTGAAACCCTTTATGAACGAAAGGAGCAGTGAGCTACGTCTTCTGCTTTCATGTCGAGTTCTTCAGCCACCACTAACAATGTGAAAGGTGAGTAGTGCCACAGCGCAGTTTCAAAAACAGCAGTGAACTGTCGTGGTCTTTTACAAGGAGAGGGAAGCTATTTCAGTAGACTACTTTTATGCTAAGACAGGTTAAATATTTGTACATTTTTAATGCAAGGACTTGGCATATGCATCCAACTCTGGCATTTATATGGGGAATTATCCTTCAAAGCATCGGGTTTGCTCTGTGTCCTTACAAGTCTACGCAAACAGAGACATGATGCTAGACGAATAGTACTGACTCCCTAAGGCTGAACTGCTCAGAGATGTCAGACTATGAAGATGACGGCAAAAGGACCAATGGAATAGGTTTTAGAGAAAACCAAACCCACATTTAAGAGGTAACAGAAATGCTACAGAAACCACAGACTGGCTTATCGTTCATGAAACAGCTTCAAAGATATACAGACAAGTGTCTTGGGCTGCATCAAGAAAAGCGTGACCAGCAGATTGAGAATGGTGATTCTTCCCCTCTGCTCCACTCTCATGAGATCCACCTGGCGTACTGTGTCCAAAAAGATGCCAAATGCTAGAAAACAGGGTCTGGAACAGACAAGCTGAGCTTGGTGGTAAAGAATAGCAACAGCTGGAGCACAAACATCCAAGCTTGGGCACCTCTATGTCAAGAGTTTGACAACCCCTCTACCCCAACAGTGGATGTAACATGTCTAATCTGGTCTTGCATCAGCTCTGATGCAAACCTTGCAGGTAGGATCCAGAACTTTGCAGAGTTTTAAGGACTATGGGAGACCTCTGTTGAATATCCATTCCCAAAGAGAAAGTACCATGCCCCACTGGCTTATTTTTTGGCTCTGTGTTTAAGGATACTCAGATTTGATCTAAGTGAGTTGAATTTTGTTTTGATGCCATTGGAGGAATAACTCCCAAATGATTTTCAAAGAGAATATTGTGGGTTTTTTAAATTTTGTGTTATTCCTATATTCTTCTGTGAGGTGTATGCAGCATAATCGCTTTGTCCATTTGCCATGCTCAAGTGGTTGGTACAATTTCACTGGCTCTCACTGTGTCCATTTGTTTGACATTTCTTATGCTGAAAGAAACTGATATTGTATTAGATGCTGTTCTGTGACTGGTTCAGTAGGTCAGTGGTGGGACATTATTATATCAGATTGCAATATAATACTAAACTGCATTTCATTCTTCAGGTTCTATCTTCCAAGGGTCAAAAGCTCCCATTTTCTCCAGTTTTTTTTTCTCTACTATAACAGACTCAAAGAATGTCAATTTAACACTACTCTGGAAATGCCTATAAACATAATGCCCCATTTCTGAACTACAGGGTAACAAATCAGATTTTTGCCTCAGAAAAAATGGCTCCAAGGAACACACAGAAAAAATGAAGCCAATGACGTTTTCATTTATTTCTAAAGTAGTTTCATTGGAGCACTTTGGCATAAGCATAATTAATTGTAGCTTTGTGCAACAGAGTGGAACAAAGAGGATAACAATATTTTGAACATTTATGCAAATAAAAGGCTGATGAGTTTGTTGCTGAGATATCTGTAACTCGGTTTTGTTCAACGATGTTCAGGTGAATGCACTGATATTTGTCACAGTGCGGGCAGAAAACAAAAGCTTCCCAGATACTGTAAGCGTGCCAGAATAGTCTCAATGGGACTGCTCTCACAAACATTTTGGAAAGCTCTCTTTTCAACAAAATCACTTTGCTAGTGGATTATATCATGTTGTGGCCGTGTCTCATCCTTGCATGTGATTGGATTTAGTGGGTCAATGCATATGATTTTGGGACACATCGAAGTTATGCCCTGTTTGCATGATGAAAGGGGAAATAGAGGGAAATATAACAATAATCTGAGAATGGTTACATGGAATCATTGATTTATACTCCTAATGATAGGGGCTGGGAACCTTCAAAGCCTGGAGGCTTGATTCAGTTTGCAAAAAAAAAAAAAAAAAGGGCTGATTCATAACTTAAAAAACCCATAGTTTAAGTATGGTTGCAGACTAGCTTTAATTTTTACTACTACGTATTTAGTACAAAATAGATTATATTGCTCTCTTTTTGCAGGGAGGTGGTCTCATAAGTATTGAATGCATCAAAACATAACTCTGCAACCAGCTACCATATGTGCCTGAAAGAGGAGCTGGCTAGCAGTGTATTTCTATAGCGTGTACATTTTTAAGACAAGGTAGATCTCTCTAAAGAAAGAAAACAAAGTATTACCCAGGGCTGTTTGGGACATTTCTAAGAAATTCCCTTTTCTTTGATAAAATGCTGTTTCATCCATTTTTTATTTTTTTTTTTTTCTTGCAAACTAGGTATCACTTTTCTCAGCAAATACATCTGAGTTCAGGTAAAATTTCTTGTCGAACTGAAGAAGAATGAGGATAAGGGGTGAAGAGATGCTGTCAGCTATTCCAAAGAGCAAATAATTCAGTGAAAAGAAATACCAGGCACTGGGTCACGTATTCTTAATACAAGCAGTCAAATTTGTGGAGGTCTAGGTGCTATAAAGTAGCAGCATGTGACACCACTTGGTTTCCTCTGTCTGCATTTTTTGTTTGTTTCAGTCGGTAAAGTGTGTTCAAGAGAAATCCCAGCTCCAGCCATCTCCCTTTAAGATCACAGAATCATGGGATGGTTTGGGTTGGAAGGGACCTCTAAAGGCCATCTAGTCCAATCCCCCTGCACTGATCAGGAACATCTGCAACTCGATCAAATTTGACCTTGAAGGTTTCCAGGGATGGAGTATCGACCACCTCTCTGGAAAACCTGTGCCAATGTCTCACCACTCTCACTGTAAAAGATGTCTTCCTTATATGTAGTTTAAATCTCCCCTCTTTTAGTTTCAAATCATTACCCCCTTGTCTTGTTGGAACAGGCCTTGCTAAAAAGATTGTCCCCATCTTTCCTATAGGCTTACTTTAATTATTGAAAGTCTGTGTTATAGTATCTGAACCACTCAGATGTTGATATCATGAAATCTTTTGAGAATCTTACGGATTTTACTTTACATAAAATTGTGTGGGTGCTTGTTAGAACAAAATCAGGACCTACCATTCACTCTGTTCCCTCCCAATCTTCCAACCACCAGACTTACCTAGCCAATAAATCTTTCTTTCTCTCTCTCTCTGTCTCTAATTTTTCACAATTAATGTTATTTTGAAGTTTGTCTCTATACACACAGGTACCATTCTTCAAATAACATGCATTTTTACAAAGACAGAAAAGCTGCTTCCTTTCCTGCTCTGATATTAACTGACTGGTATCTCAGTTTTGATTCCACTGTTGCTCTCTGCACATAAATCTTGTTTAGTCAATAGGATTTGCCTGCCTGAAGGAATGCATGATCAACTGCATAGAGAAGCATAAAACAGATTTTTGTGCTTCAAATCCTTAAAAGGCTTTTGTCAGGATATAATTCCCAAATCTGTAGTTGGCTAATGTTTCTTTTCCTTCACTGAACTTTTTTTCTTATACTTTTTGCTTGCTGAAGGGTATGAACTTTAGTCTAATTTATCAAATCTTTTGGTCTAAATTTTATTTTTCCTTCTTTTTTTCTGGAAAAAAATAATTATTTTTTAATATTTTTAACATTTATTTTCACGTTTTGGCTTGCTGCATTTTCTCACAAGAAGTTGCTATAGAGTAATTCCAATTCACCAGTCTCTGATTCACGTAAGTTATTCTAAAGTTATCCAGCACAAAAAATTAACATTGTACATTGAAGCAATCTGGCAATATTAAACAAAACAAACCAAAAAAAAAAAAAAAAAAGCCTTAGGAGTAATAGAATATTGTAATAATCTGTAAATGAGACTAAAGAGACAATGAAGACTAAATGAG
Source organism: Baryphthengus martii (assembly GCA_013396935.1). Taxonomy (NCBI): domain Eukaryota; kingdom Metazoa; phylum Chordata; class Aves; order Coraciiformes; family Momotidae; genus Baryphthengus; species Baryphthengus martii. The sequence continues at coordinate 160,143 of VWZK01019956.1, forward strand.
ACAATGTACAATGTACCTCTAAGTCTGCATAGGTTTGAAAGTGATTAAGCTCTTGAACGGAGTTTTCACAGGAATAGATTTAACATATTAATTATAAAAAAAATCTCAGAAATTTACTTCTATCAGTTCACCTTTTAGACAGTGGTTAATCCCATAATATGTGCTGCAAGAAAGGGAAAATTGAGCTTTTTGATTCATATGCTTGTGTTACTTGTTTTAATCTAACCATCACATCTTTTCTTTCCGAATCCTTTCTCTTTCCAATAAATTACTTCTGAATGGCGGTAACCACAGCTGGTCACAATGATCAAGGTGACTGCGCACCATTGACTCAGGCTATGGCATTATAACACCCGCAGCCTTAAACCCTAACCCTTTCTTAATACATCTTGACATTTTGTTTGCTTCTTGATCACTGCTGTGCACTGAGCAGATGTTTTCATGGAGTCGTCCACAGTGACAGCAAGTTCTTCTTGAATGGTTGCAGTTAATTTATACCTCTAACTCTGCTTATGTCCTTTCTGGCATGTATCACCTTGAGTGTATCTATCTGCAGTGAATTTCAGGTGTCGTGAATGTTCTGCAGAGAGTTTAGTCTGGCCATCTAGAATTCTCCAAAGTCTTACTTAGTTTTGGCTGATCTAAATGATGTCACATAATATATATTTTTCCTGGGGAAAAAAAAAAAAAAGAAAAAAAAAAAAGAAAAAAAAAAAGTTTTACTGCTAAAGGCCTTGTTCTAGATGATTAGCAATATTTATTGCTGTTTGTCTCAGCTACTGCCTGGGCTCTGCAAGAGGTTTTCCAAGCCAAAATGAAATCATGAGATATCCTCCAAGGAGTTCAGCTGTTAAACAGTTTTGAGGAAAGGGATCCACAACATAACTGGAATATTCAGAACGGTCATTAGCTACACCTTGTTGGAAAAAAAAACAAAAAAACAAGCAAGTTATACTTTTTAATAACTTTTGGGAAAAAACCCAGCTGTTCCCAGACACACTTCAGGCTACTCGGTGTACATAACTAGTATCCCCATAGGCAACATTAGAGAGTTTCATTACTGTTGTGGATTCCAGTGACAATTGTTCTTCTGTGATGAAATGTGACTATGAAGTCTGACTCTTTTTATGTTTTTACCAGTATTTAACCCAAGGCAGAACTTTACCCTGTGATAGATTAATTTCTTAAGCAGCTTTTTCTAAGGAATGCTTTTAAAAGCTTTTTAATAAATAACGTTAACTGCATCTCCTCTAACCACTGTTTTAACAGCATCCTCAGGCTCATTTTCAGCAGTCAATCCATATTCAGCAGAACACTTCATCACAAGCTAAAAGCTAAACACAAGCATTTTGCTGAAGAGGATTGGTCTTAAGCAGGTTTTCAGCTTTGCTAAACAGGTGAATTACAGAGCAGGTTAAGCAGAACCTGAGCAGACTTTTGTGTTCAAAATACTCTTTGTATAACCTCTAAGCCTTAGCCTCTCTTTTTTTTTTTTCTTTTTTTTTTTTTCTTTTTCCCCACCATCACCATCTGTTATATGTGTAATATATTGATTGTAATCCTCCTCAGACACTGGGAAGTGATTCTGCCCCTCTGCTCCACTTTGGTGAGACCATACTTGGAGTATTGTTTCTAGCTCTGGAGTCTGCAGAACAGGAGAGACGTGGACATACTGGAGTGGGGCCAGAGGAGGCCACAGTAGTGATCCAAGTGCTGAAACCACTCTGATGTCAGGACAGGCTACAAGAGTTCGGCTTGTTCAGCCTGAAGAAGAGAAAGCTCCAAGGAGACCTTATTGGGGCCTATAAGGCCCCCAACCCGGAGGGTGGCGAGGCCCTGTCCCAGGTTGCCCTGAGAGGTGGTCGCTGCCCCATCCCTGGAACCATTCCAGGGGAGGCTGGCCGGGGCTCTGAGCAACCTGCTCTAGTTGCAAATGTCCCTGCTCAGTGCTGGGGAGGTTGGACTAGATGGCCTTTAACGGTTCCTTTCAACCTAAAACATTCTATGATTCTATGATTGGCTGCTTTGTTTTATTACCTGCCTGTCTGACACCTAGTTCAAGAAAACATCCAACCCCACTTGGGTTTTCTAGATGCAATATTATAGCTAATCTATAGTACTACTACTAGTATCCAAGTAGCTAGTAGCTTTTCCAGTTATTTGGAACTCAACTGTGTGCTTGATTAATATTTGCAAGTGTAATATCTTCATGGAACTGAGATTGCCATATGCCACATGCCACTCTTGTACAGCCCATTTTGCCTGAAAGCAAGATGAAAAGCGTTCATTCTTCTCTGGTTAATTCCCAGTAAGAGAAAGTTTCAAGATGTTACTTGTGCCTGTGGAAGTCCTTCACAGTAGCCCACAGATCAGCCAAAGAACTTTCAGACGTAGTTCTATTTCTTCCTTCTTCCCCCAATTTATGCCACACCAATATTCTGCAAATTATTTCAATGTCTCACAACACAGGAGATTGATGCTGATCAAGGTTCCCAATATCCCTCATCACCAACTTGGCAATGACAGCCAAACAGAAGAGCCTTTTACAGTACTAAATGAAGAATAAATCTATAAAAATTTAATTAACCTCTGTAGAGCTTATTGAATCCTAACCGAATTTAATCACAGTTTTCGTAAGTTAGGAAATGCTTGGCATATTTTTCACTCTTGTACAATAGTTTAAATTGGCAGTATATACAAACCAAATTTGAAAAATGATATTAAAAGGTGCTCTTATTAAGATTTACTGGTGTAGGAATTGCCACCTACCTGTACAAGCAAAAACTCATTTTTGCTACAAATACAGCTTTTATTTTTTTTCCCCTAAAATACAGATAACTAAAAGAGAAGAAAAACAAACTCAAAAGAGGTGATGTGAATCAATACATGGAAATAAAATAGTAACACACTTTATTTTCTACTGACTGGGCTTAACATGGCTTATGCTCTTTTAGTCCCAAAGATGTCATGGTGAGTTATATCAGTTCATACTGAAAGAGTGGATTGAAAATGAGTTGATCTGGATTGATCTGCCCCCCTTCATTGTTTCAAGAGGATTAAGTTAAAAACTCCAGAACTAAAGACCTATCAAAGCTACCTTTGTTAGTTATAGTTTTTTAAGGCTGTCACACCTCCATCTCAAGGTAACTGACTAAGACTCCATTGAGTCCATTTGTATTGTGTACAAATTAGGCTAGGGAAGAAAATGTTTTGGCGTGGAGACACACAAAGCAGGTTTGAGAGAGTAGAATATTTATACTTTTGGAGGCGATCTGAGGGGACCAACCCCTGAATGAAAATCTGGCCCAGAGGCTCTCATACACAGTTTCTGGATCTGATGCCCACCTTTCTCATTTCTTTCTTGTCTCTCTTTCTGGCTTTCTTGCTTATTTATCTCATTAGCATTTTACTTTTCTGCAAACATTTTAGCTTCTCTTCCTGATTTCGTTGAGTAGGATTTTAAGGGTAAAATAAGGATATATAGAATCATAGAATCATAGAATCGTTGAGGCTGGAATAGACCTCTGAGATCATCAAGTCCAGCCTATGAACCCAACACCACAACACCTAGCTAGACCATGTCACTAAGTGCCACATCCAATCTTTCCTTAAACACCTCCAGGGATGGTGACTCCACCACCTCCCTGGGCAGTCCATTCCAGCGCCTAATGACCCTTTCTGTGAGGAAGTGCTTCCTAAGCTGTCATTTTTTCCCTATTTTCACCTTTAAAAAGACCAACCTTTTAAAATGAATTCTGCTCTTTTACTAAGATAGACTCACCATAAAGTTTATATTTGTTTAAACAAACCCCAAACACATACACATTTTCCATTCATGAACTCACTGCTTCTCTGCAAGACTTAGGATGTAAGCTCAGAATATCTTAAAATTTAAATCTCCAGAGTAAATATCATGGCCAAAACAGTTCATTTCTTTGCCACACTGTGACTTTCTTCAATACACTGAAATGTCAGATGTGCACTAAATTCACTGAGAGCAGGACATCATCCTTATAAATCTTGCCATCTTCATGTCAAAGTGCCAGGTATTTGCTGTTTTGGGTTTTTTCCTACTTTTTTCACCCCTCTGTGAAAAAAATATCAATTTACTAAGGGACATCCAGTCTCCATGTACGCTAATTAATAACATTCTAAGCAATAAAACCAAAAGAGACCCCACAACCTTTTGAAAAAGAGGCACTTCACCGCATATGTTTGTGTTGCTGCAGAAACAGGAGAAGAACAAATGTGACAGCTGATATCATGATGCTCAGTGTGGTATTGGAAAGCATTCAGATATTATGGAGGTGATCTCAGTATCTATATAAAAGAGTCCAAATGGAAGAAAAGCAATCTTGGACTAGTCCTGAAATTTCAAGTCTATTTGTGAAAAATAGCTCACATTTTTAATGTTTTAAGGAGTTCTGACTTCAGAATACTTACTTTGAGAGCTGCTGTTCACATCATGCAGTGTTCATCTTCTCTGTCTCATCAGAAATGGAAGATGTTCAATGCTGAAATATCTTATTTCAGATCATCAGCTGGCAATAATCATCCAGTCTTCATTCCATACCTATTTTCACCAGCTGAGGTTCTGACCACAGATATTTTCGTGCCAGTGAGTAGAAAACAAGCATTCACGTGAATCAAGATTAACCTGAAAACTGGAGAGCCCTCTATAAACTATTCATGACTAGAACTAAAGAAATTCTGCATGTTCCTTTTCACAAAAGCTCTTAACTTTTGGACAACTCTGTAACACAGGAAAGAGGGAAGCAGGACTGTCCGCACCTGCAGCATGGCATTGCTCGTGATTAGGGAAAACAGATTAAATATGGCTCAGAGCTTTTAGTGACTCATTTTTCACTCCATATGTGCAGTCATATGCTTTAGTTACCATTAGTCCAACTAGAAAGGACGAAGAGATAGGAGAAATCTAAGCTAATGTTTGAAAACCCTTTAATGTAAAATAAGCTCAAGGAGTGTTATCTGTAACTTGAGGACAACACACATTATACATCCTAGTCTGGGATCTAGGGGGAAATGCTGGACATGTTATGGAGCTGGAGATCTTCATTTTGCAGTGACAAAATTCCTCTCTTACAGACTCTGTGTATTTTGAGCTATTTGATTTTCCAGTTGCATAGAAGCACTGTTGTTCATTCTTCATCCAAGTGAGAGAACCTTCATCTCAAGCAAGAAAAACTACACGTTTAGGCAAAATGGAGAAAAAGCCCCAGAAGTTTCACGTGGTTATGTTTGAAATAATAGAGTGGCTGCTTGAAGCTATTCAGAGATTTTGAAGGTTGAAAGCAACTCAGGGAGACTAAAAAGTGCAATGCAGGTGAGGAAGGCATAAAAATGCAATTTATCACCTGCTTATGAAGTTTATTGCATGAATATCAACACCAGGTGGGTTTTTAAATGAGGTGTGCCTGTATTCCTCAGCCTTTCCAGCTTTCCATCATCAACCTTCACAGTGGTTTAGTGCTGGATACAAGTGCATTAGAACACAGGATACTGGCACTTCTCGGTATATCAAATATATATGCTCACATTTTGCAGTAATGGTCATTACCATGGGCCATAGGACAAATAGGTTTCAATGGATCTTTTAAAATTCCATTTTAAATGCTGCCAAGAAATGACGAATGTGCTATCTAGTTGCAGGGAGAGCTCGGGAAAGGAAAATGTATTATCCAAATGTGCATTTAGCTCAGAAAGGGCGCTGAATACTGCTAACACTTGTGAGCAATACCATGAGATTAGCTCGCTACAGGCTGTCAAGGACTTGTCAATTTATAATGTTTAATTATATATATCTCATGTTATAATTACACCTTGTTAGTAGCTTCAGTTGTTCTATTGTCAAGGCATTTTAATGATTCCCATTTCCAGATAAACCATAACCAAATAAAAAGTACCTATTAAGATGATTATCTTTGCTAGTAGAAAACAATTTAGCCCAAATTATTTTTTTATAAGGGCTGCTAATTATTTATTCATTTCAACTTATTTTAACAGGGCTTTTTTTTTTGCAGAGACCAAACATGTTTTCTATCCTGGCTCTTGGCCAAAGCAGGAAAAAGCTGGAGAGGAAAAGGAGAGAGAATCTTGGTCATTGATCTGTAGTCTTCATGAGCATAAAGGCATAATAGTTATCTCTCAGTTTGTTCTACATTCCCCAGGTAGGAAAAATGGCCATTAATAAGAACAAGGATTGCGGTACCTCGTGACACACACCAAGTATAATCATTGCTGTCAGTTGACTCTCATTGCTAAGAACAGGATTCCTTTTCAAGACAAATTTAATTTAATTTTCCTTATTTTGGAACTCTTCCCAATTTCCTTTTATTGCTCAAAGTACCATAACTCGGGATTCACAGGTTGCCTTCTACTGCTTCTTAGTCATTTTTTATGGAGAAAGGCACTTTTATTATGAGATGATATATTTAGGAATTAGTCTTCATTCCACATGTAAAGGACAGAGAGGCGGATACTTAGCTTGGATGCTCTGCCCTCTAGAGTCTCCACGGTCCATAAAATACACATTAGTACATAAGAGGGGTAAATTTCTCTTTTATAAGCGCTTATCAAAAAGTCCAATTTAAGGTTAGGGTCTTGTTAAGCTAAGTATGGCATAAACACACAGGAAGAGATGGGCCTTGCTTACCCAAAGAAGAAACAGAGGCACAGAAATCTGAAATGGCATTGCCAGTTTCTGACAAACCCTTTTGCTTGGATCTCAAGCCTGTCGTATTTCTGGTCCCTCCTGGGCTTTTCTTTACAAGTCATTGTATGGAAAACAAAAGTAGAGTAGATAAGCATACCCACTGGCACCCAGGGGAGGCTCTGTGACCTCTAGAAATAATCCGTATGTTCTGGATGCCCTTCAGCTCACCAGCAACTAGTGATTAACGTGGCCCTGGCATAAAGTGTCTCTTCCGAACCCACATTACAACAGGGTGACTTTTGTTTCTCAGGTCTTGGTATGCTTTTGCTGTCCTTCCCTTACCTTCTGTAACACCAGAGGTCCATAGGAAGGGCCTCATTTACCAGGAGGCAAAACATCTGAGGGCAGGATAAGCCCTCAGAAAGCTGGAGAGCAGCAGAGAACAGCAGGGTAAAAATGGGGGCAACATGGGCCTGCTTTGCCAACAAACAGCCACTTCTTACGATACAGTCTCCTATTAAATAATGATGACTCACTCTCCAGACAGTAATTTATTTATATGCCTTCTTTAATGTTTTGCAAATCACTGCTTTAAAAAATGCCCAGCTGGAAGACAGGAAAGCTTGGGAGACAGAGAATCAGCTTGATAGAGAATCAGATTAAATAAAAATGACATGGAATTTGAAAGCCAGTGGATGGTAATAAAAACCACAACTATTCCCCAAGCAGAAATGCAGCCTCATTGCTGCGACTGGTTGCTGTAGCTTGAGAGGCCAAGTTTTCACTGTGTCTAGAGAAATAAAAAAAATGAAAAAGATAGGAAGAGGGAAAGAGTCATTGGTTTATATTTAGTGACAGCATTTCTTCCAGTCTGAAACACTGATGAGCTTACAGTTTTTCAAGCCAGAAGAGATTACTTTGATATTATAGCCTGAATTTTGAAAAAGATGGCTATGCCTTGTAAGGACAGACCAGTGGAACCAGTAAGGGACAGAAGAAACTTTTAAAGTGTGATTAATGCCACAGAAATGCGTATAGCTTACAGATAGAAAATTAGCATATACACCACAGGGGAGGTTTCAGTACATGTTATAGCAGGTGGGACAGTCTGGGTTTGGTACCTGAATTGGCAGCAAGGCAAGGAGAAGTGGATGAGACAGGACTAAAATTCCTACTTGATTTCTTATTCTGCCACTGAAGATTTCCCACGCTTGTGGGTCTTCGCTCCCCTAAGAGCTTGAGGAGGGTAATGCCTTCCTTTGTAAAGTGCATCCAGCTGCATAGGTATTAATTGCTTTATAGAGGGTCAAAAGTGGAGATTTCCAAGGGACTGACTCTGTTTCAAAGGCAATAGGGCTGAGTATCAAAGCTACTATTGGTGCTTTTGAAAATCTCCCCTAACTGCAATTATTATTAAAGCACTTCAATCACTGTCCCAGACAGTTCTGTGCTCCCCTTCATGCCTACAACTTGCTACTCCAGTAGCTATACAGCCTGGAACAGCTCAGCTTCTCTTGGCATTTTGCTTTGTGATTATTATTAACTTTTATGTATCCTGCTTTTACTGACACTACTTCCATAAGTATCCACCTGCCTTTACCTGTGCCTGGATGTGCAATGCACAATCTGACCTACTCTCATGGTTTGGAGCTGGTGCTTAAAATCCAGATAACAATTCTGTTGTTTGATGAACAGCAAGAACTTGGCCAACTGCATTTGCTCTCATTATAAGATAAATTACAGTTACTTTGACAACATGGACAAACAACAGGACTGTTTATTGCTCCTCTTTAATAGGGCTCAGATGCTTCATCCTGGACTGCATTCAAAGTAGCGTGGCCAGTAGGTCAAGGGAGAGGATTCTGCTCCTCTACTCTGCTCTGGTGAGATCCCTCCTGCAGTGCTGGGTCCAGCTCTGGAGTCCTCAGCACAAGAAAGAAACGAACATGTTGGAAAAGGTCCAGAGGAGACCACAAGAATGATCCAAGGGTTGGAACTTCTTTCCTATGAGGACAGGCTGAAAGAACTGGGATAGCTCAGCCTGGAGAGGAGAAGGCTCTGGATAGACCTTCTTGTGGTACTTAAAGGGGACCTGTAAGAAAGGTGGTGACAGACTTTTTAACAGGGCCTATTGCAACAGGACAAAGAGTGATGAATTTAAACTAAAAGAGGGGAAATTTAGACTGGAGAGAAGGAAGAAATGTTTTTCACTGAGGGTGTTGAAACACTAGCCCAGGTTGCCCAGAGAGGTGATCTATGCCCTATCCCTGGAAACCTCCCACATCAGGTTGGCTAGGGCTCTGAGCAACCTGCTCAAGTTGCAGGCGTCCTTGCTCAGTGCACGGGGGTTTGACTAGATGACCTTTAAAGGTCCTTTCCAACCCAAAGCAATCTATGATTCTATGACTTACTGCAGATTTAAATGTAAGCAAGGTCATGTCTATATATGTGGTGCAGACAGTCCCAGCCTCCTCTGTCCAGGCTCTTAGATGGCTGGATATAAGCCAGCTCTTGTCAGGAAACCTTAAAGCTCGTAAGTCTTACGTGGGTAGTCTTGAGAAGAACTAGTGCACTAATGTGGTTATGCAATTTCTGAATGGGGACACAACGAGAGAAGCTCAGGTCTTGTTGCATGTTGATATAGTAATGCTTTTTCCTCATGTGTTCACATACTGATGTTTTTCTTAATTTGCAATTTCCACAAAGCTCCTGAGGAAGCCTGAACCCTTGTATTTTATCCCATCTGCCAACCAGTGGCATGGAGATCTCTGTTGCCTTGGTTCATGTTCTCTTGTCCTTTTTCTAGGGGTATCCTGAGCACATCTGAAGGTTCAGAGGCCCTTTGGTTGGAGGTCAAATGCAAGTGGAAAGGATAACTCATTATTATCAGAATTCTCTTAATTACAGAATAATAAAGGAGCATAGGATGGTGTATTTTCATGTTCAATTAATATTTTCCATGTTGTTTTAGTTATCAGGAGGGGACAGTAACAAATCAGTTAAAAACCACTTTTTGATAAAGCCAGATATGCAAAATCAAATGATGCTCTGGATTTGCACTGCAAACTGTTCTCAGGTGACCCACTTGTCCATGCAGGAGTGATTGTCCTAGATGGAAAGCTCATTGCCTGTCTTCAGCCTTTGCAAATTTTGTCACCTTATCTTAGCAAAGCATGTGTTTTTGAGGATAAAATGAATGCATCTCTGGAATTACCAAATGCTCTTCATTAGCTGTAGAAGGGGCACAGGTGTTTGGCTTTCACTAAATACTTAAATATCTATGAAGTGAATTTGAGATTTAGACTTCAGCAGACATTGGTAGTATTAGCTACTAGACAGAGGCATGACATGGGGCTCTGATGTGCCACGCGAATTCAGACTTTTTTTTATAATTAACATTTATTTAAGCATTGTTGTTTGAAAATGTGATTAATGACAAAATTAGGAGGAAAACACAGAGTAGCCAATGATATTCTCACATCAGTTCTTTGCTCCTGTGACTCTAAGCTTGCTGTTATTTGTGCTGAGCTTTTGCTGTGAACTTTTGAGACCGAGCAGCATTCACTGTGGTAACTGCTGCGCAAAACCTGTAGCTCCTTTTACAGATTAGGATAAATCAAACCTCCACCAGCTCTGTGCTTTTTGTATGCAGTGATCTATCCCAGACCACAGCGTAATTCGATTTAATGCTGCATTTCTGCTTAATGCATCCGCCAGAAATCCACATCAACCCCGTTCCATCAGTTGGTTGCAAAGTGCTCATCAGTATATATATATTATATCAATACATTATATAAAGCAGCCTAGTGGCTGCTTTAAAAAGTAGAAAAACATGTGGCTTTGGGGCTCGGTTTTATGTTTAAGCCATCAGCTATGGGAGGCAGGGCACTATGTGGAGGCACAGCACCATAAGGGAGGGCTGCGTGTGCTGTAGCTGATAGTGAGATTCCCCCAGGAGATCTGGGATAGCATAGGTGACAGTGCCCTTGGGAACTGCAAGCGTGGATAGAGATGGGGGGGGGTGTGTGTGTGTGTGTACATGGAGGGAGTGAGTCCTGCCATCTGCTTTTCTATACAAATATACACATCTAGGAACCACATGGAATCCAAGTGAATGTGACCTTTCAAGGTGCAATTCAATTGCTCTCATTATGATTATTGCACTGGGTGCTGTTATCCTCAATTTGGTGCTTTTCTGCTTATTACTGTCTTGTCTTTTTTCTTTTTTTTACCACTGTTCTTCTCTTTGGCTAGATGGCTGCTGAGAGCATTCAGTTCCACTTAGTTTTGATTTCAGTGAAATACTTTTTGACATACAGAAAAAGCTAGGTTGGGAATTTTGGTCCCTGTCCTTCTTCTGAGGTATGTGCATCTGCTCATATACTACTGTGTGGACTATATACAGGCTTTATTCCATAAGAGAGAAGAAGGAATGTTGTTTCCGCCTCCACACATTTTGCAATGTCATAATCTCTTTGTGCAAGACATTCAAAATTTAAGAAAGAAAAATAAGAAAAATAAGTAAGAAAAATAAGTATATGTGTGGAATGGACTACACACCATGGCAGCAAGTTCGTGTAATTTTCCGTATTAATTATGACCTTCAATATAAATAAATTTTACTTTTGTTTTCCCTTCCCTTTGATCTAGAATTCATTTCAACAGCACAGCACTGTTTGATTCCTGCTTGCCAAACCTGCTTTCATTAGGGCCTGGAGTAAGGATTGTGAATTCAGTGAAATTACCCCTGTTTAAGACCACAGTGAAGAGGGAATTGCAGCTCTCCAGTCTTGGCTCTTTTTCTTTGTCTCCCCTTTGGATGTTTTCTCAAGAAAAGTACACTTGAGAACTCTTTGGTGGGTGTCTGCTAATATGTTCATGGTATATGTCTCAAAATCTAGCACAAAATATGGTGTAGTTTAAAAAAAATGGGCTTTTTGATAAATTAGATTGTCTCTGGGGTCCTACCATTGGAACAAGCTGTTATTAAAAAGACAAAAATTAGAATGTGGAACCTGTTGCAATGGAAACTGGTCAATAAAAGACCTGAGTTATAAAAAGTAGAGCATATCAGCACAGACTTCTGTTGGGAAGGTATTCTTGACCTGGTATCTATAACTACTGCAAAGATCACTAGAAACTTACCCTCCCTGATCTCCTTCCAAGCAAATTAAAAGTATTATTTTCATCTCCACCCATGCCAGAGCTGTTGGGTTGGTTTTTTTTACTTTGGTATATTTTATTTTCTTTTGTTCACTGGTCTCGGCTCTGTTTAAAAGCAGCCTAACAAAGCCCAGAATGATGGCAGATTCTTTGTTAATTCATCAAAATGCCATCTGGCAAGCTTTAGGCCAGGTCACTTAATTGCTTTCAGTTCCTGCCGTCATCTCCAGCTTCCTCATTATCTACCCGGGGTCTTCTGTGTGCAAAACCTGATTTTAAAAATATGCAATTCCATCCAGAAGGATTATGCCACTTTTGTCACCTTTTCTACCAGTCCAACATTCATCTTGAGCACAGCAACATCACTAGCAACTTAGAAAAGATATTTTTCCTGAATTGTATTTTTTTTTTGTATTCTCATTACCATTAACCCAGGAAGGACAGAAAACACTATGGGAAAATAGAAAAGAAACTAATTTCCAAGATTTCACAGACCATCTCATCTCATTAGGAGGAAAAGTATAAATTTAGTTAAACTGGGAAATAAGACACAAGTCTCAACAGAGTATGTTGTTTAGATAACCTGAAAATATTTGGCATTGTGGGGTATGTTACAGAATCATTAAGGTTGGAAAAGACTTCCAAGATCATCAAGGGAAAAATATGTCCATGTTTGTCATGTGGACCTGAGTTCTCTCTTAACATCAGACGAGCTTAGAAAAGTTTTGTTTTTCTTTTAGAACATTGGTTGCATATATCACATTTGTAACAAGGTTAAAGAAGGAAGCCCTAATGAAGTACAAATTTAGATCACGCTTTCTTAGCTGATCCAATGCATCAGAAATTTAAAGCCTGGCTGTCTGCTTCCCCCTAGTCCCAATCTTCTTTATTCTCAGAACATACCACGATTCAAAGTGGAATCTCTCTTTTTTTTTCACTTGCATCTCATTTTAATTGCCTTCTTCTGCCAAACAAGAATATAATATTATATGTTTAATATCTTTATTGAGCAGGAGTGGCTAGAACACTATGCACAGCTCCGCATGAGAAAAGACTGCTGCTTTGGAAAGGGAAATTAATATTCCACATATCTATTTGAATCGTTCAACCTGATACCCGCTAGAATTACATTTATCTTTTCCATGGCTTTATCATGCTGGTGGCTCACAGCCATACACTGATGGACTAACACACAATGTTATATTTTCCTGTCAGCCGTTTGCACTGTAAAGCTTGAAGCTTTACTAGATTGATTGCTCCCAATCTTCAAGTGTATGACCTCATAACTTCATAGTATTAAATCTCTTCTCATTTCTGTTATTACTGTTCCCGTTCAATTATTTCAATAGACTACACTCCTCTGTTAGTGATTTTTCCCAGTTTTTGTCATCAGTATAATTGGAATATTCCTAATTTTGCCAAGTTTGTTAGTGAAAGCATTGAACAAGATCATTGACAGCACCCAATACTTGAAACTCTGCTCAGAGAACCTCTTTCCTTCTCCTTCAGCCCAGACATCCTCTATTTGCCTCTCATTCTCCTACTTACCTTGTAGCTACTGTTCTTCCCTTGTTCTTCACTGAACTAAACGCTTCCTTTGGAATATCTTGTTAAAAATTTCACTTATATTTAAATGAGCTAATCCAACATCTAAACCAGTGGTTTCCAGAAAATGAATGTGTGTGTCAATAAAGGGCTCTTTTCCATATCAGTGACAAAGGAGAAAATACTTTTCCCTTTATGATATCAAGGTTCATAACCAATGTCATATGCCATATAGCGCTCTATCTCCTTGGAAGGATGACTTTGAGTATGAAGTTGGACTACAGAAACCCCTGAGGTCTTCTTTAAAAGGAATTTTTTTCATGATAAAAAACCAGACTTGAGAGACAAGGAAAGGGAGCTAGTTCTACTGCTCAGCTATGAGAACAGGTTTCCCTGGCGAGCTGGACAGTCTGCACCCTTTCACTAGGCTAGGAAAAGCCATGTGTGGCTTGGTCTGACCTCAGAGTTGATCTAGCTTGATCTGCTTTGAGCAGAAACTCATGATGATCCTTCTAACCTGAATTTTCCTATGACCCTATGATCCCACACCTTACTTATCAAAAATAATATGTATCTAGGCTCTAGATTTACAATTACATCCATATAAACATTGACTAGGGTGCCTCAACAGACTTTTTTTGATGGATATTTTTTTTTACTTCCAGAGCTGAGAATGTGAAATAAGTGAAAGGTCTTTGAATATCTTCTGTTTGGTTTTGCCTTTTTTTTTTTTTTTTCCCAATATCATTTCATAGAATCATAGAATCGTTTTTGTTGCAAGAGACCTTTAAGAACACAAGTCCTACTGTTAACTGCCAAGTTATCACTAAACTATGTCCCTCAGCACCACATAGATACAGCCTTTAAATCTTTCCAGGGATGGTGACTCCACCACTGCTCTGGGCAGCCTATTCTAGGGCTTGACAGCCCTTCTGGAGAAGAAATTTTCATAATATCCAACCTAAACCTACCCTGGCATGACTTGAGACCATATCCTCTTGTCCTATCACTTGTTACTTGTGAGAAGAGACCAACCCCTACCTTTCTACAACTTCTTTTCAAGGAATTTTAGTGAGAGAGAAGGTCTCCCCTGAGCCTCCTTTTCTCCTTCTCTTTGATCTCAGAAACTGCTCTTTCATCACTCTGTCTAGAAATATTCTGAAAAAGCTTTCTGCATGTACATGTTCAGAGAGCATAACATAAAGCTGCCTGAATTGTCAGGAATAAACCTCAAGATCCTCATATGTACACAAAACAAACCGCTATGTGCATATAACCTACCACACTGGCTGCCCTCTCTCCCAGACTATAAATAGTGACTGTGGAGGGGAAATGTGGTAAAATGTCTCCCGGGGATACAGGACTACTGAGGCTATGAATGCAAAGCCTGGAGCTAAAAGCTGAAATTTCTTCGTGTAACACTAAGGCAGCTTTTTTTTTTTTTGGTAATCTGGGGCAATATTTCATTCTGCAGTTCCTCAAAATAAAAGGCCTCAGAAATATTATGATGATGCCTCCTGCGATTTTTTTGCCACACAAACGCTTATAACCCATGTGGTTTTGTGCCATTTCCTTTTAAACAGCAACTATTGATGAATAATGTTCAGGTTGAATGTGTTTCATATATGAAATAGAAAATAACCAGAAGACCAAAAAGCTCAGGCTGTAAAACCAAATAAGTAAAACTCAGGAAATGCCACAGTTAAGGTTGTTCGTGCAACTTGACCTGGACTCTCCTGTGGCTGTGCCCTGAGCTGCAGTTACTGCATGTTATTTTCCAACAGCACATGTTGCAATTATGCTATTTCAATCTACTTCTTTGTGCCCCCACTAAGAAGTATCACGTTTCCAAAGAGCTCCTACTCTGCTTATTTTCACTTTGAGTCTTCTGTCTTCTGTCCCTCTTCTGTCCCTCTTCTCAACTTCTGCCCTTCCTGAAAAAGAATCCCAAGTTAAATAAATGAATAAAGCAGCCAATGAGAGTAGGGCTAAAATCAGCCTTGCAAAGTTTTTTACCATGAAACTAGGAAAACCAAGGAGTATTGCTTACTTTAGCATTATTTTAGCCCTTGTGTGAGAACCTGTTTGAAATTAAGTGGAAAGTGGCAGTAGGAATCTTTACATCCTTTCACAGGTCTTCTTGAAAAGAGCAGTGTTTTCCATTGGATTACTGGGGGCTGACGCTGCTTCGGGGTATTCAGAGCTCCAGTAACGAATGTTATTTCTATAGTTTATAGAAAAGTAACTACCAAGGTTACAAAGGATGTTTGCCATCATAGAAGGGGACCAAGGCTCTGGATCGCAGTTCAGCACCTTAATTGCAGGACCATTCCAGAAATTTTCCTGTACTCTTTTCCCTCTTAATTCCTACATCAAACACTAGGATTACTTTAGAATTATCCCAGAGATGAGAATGGCACAAATATGTCAGCCAAACCTCTTATGCTACAGTAAACTGGTTTATGAATCTCTTGTGAAACTACCTTTCACAGAATTTGTAAAACTTCATTTCTGTTTCTGTTAGTTTTCTTTCTTAGCCTTTTAAACACATATGGAGTGAATTAATTTTACAGAGTTATTGTCTGTCAGTTATTACTTTGTACGTCATGAGGCTTATTTGGAGAAGAAAATTAGGGTGCTGCTCCTTCAAGCATTAGGCAGATGTTCAATGCTAGCAGAGAAAGCAGCCCCCCTTGAAAGCAATTAAATTATTTGTATGTGGGAGACTAAACAAACCTGCCTGCATTTGCAGGAATGGGGACCTCTTAGTTAAAAATAATATGTGTATTGGGTATATGTCCAAGATTTGCAGTTAAGACAGTTGATCCAGAAGTAGTCATAGAGATACTGTTTGCTCTGTTTGTTTGCTATTTTATTTTTCCACTTACCTTATTAAATATATACTGGAAAAAGGGCAGCACATAAACCTAGACACAGTAATAACAATGTTTCATCGTATTTGTCTATGTATGTTCAGCTATTAACAGCATATGGTGACTCCCCCTCCACAGCCGACCTTCTCCTCCCCCAATCTAATTAAAATTGACTGAGAAGGGAGCTATGAATTTTACTTTTTTTTTTTTTTTTTTTTTTTTTTTTCAGGCTTCACTTATTAAAAGATGATAGCTCTATCCTATCCTTCGCCTGATGCCTGAGTCATACTACATCTCTCCTGAGAGACCCGTTATTATTCTTACACTTTCAAACACATGTGGCCACATTGTATAGCACATTGTTGCTCTAATACGTTTAGGAATTTGTGCTGCCTGTACTTTGTTTATGTAATTTGAGAGCTATTTCCATGCTGAGTTCCTTGGAATGGACTGCAAGACCCATTTCAACTGCTCATATTAATGCCTGCCAGTAATTTTCGGATACCTAAAGCACATAAGTATTTGGATTTACCATTTTTTTGGTATAATTTCTTCCAAACACAGTTTATGCTTTTTTTAAAGTATCAGATTTGTTTCTCCCTTCTTTTAAATAACAGTTAATATAGCCTTTACTTTCTTTCTGAAAGGAAATAGGGGCAGGAATGGAGCAGACTCCGAATTTTGTCCCATGATAAGAATCAGACTGTATCATGTCAGTGCTTTGTGCCTCACTTTCCTCATTTGCAAAGCAGAAATACTAATGATATTGGTTTGGAGACACAGCCTCTATCAAAGTTTTACCCTGATTACTGTTAATACAGGTGAGGAGACTTGCTTAACTTCAACTCTGACCAAATGTCCTGAGAAGAGCAGTGAAGAATGCACATAGCCTTCCCTCCCCAGTTTTGGAAGCGCACAGCAAACTGAACAGAGGCCACTCCTATACCACCAGTTTTTCACTTGATTTTACCCAGAGAATTTCTAATTTCCTTGATCAGTGCAAGTTAAGTCCACCTGGGATCCTCTTGTCTTCCCTTCATGTCATGACATGCCTGAAGTGTCTGATGGTAGCACTTTTTTCCAGTCCTCACTGAAATCACCCCTTGACTTCTGGCAGAGACAACGGCTTTGCAAATCCCCTGCCTTTGTACTAGAGAGCCAGACAGCACACGCTTCCTTAAACCTTTGTAGTTATAACGAGGGCAGAAAAAGCTGTGGGCACACACCCACGCAAATCGCAGAACCTGAGATCTTCACATCTCTCTGCAAAGTTCAGTTCCTTCGACCACAAGATGCACATTTTAATTTTTCATGAATGTTTCTGGTCATGAACTGCAATTTCAGATGTAGAAGCAATTGTAACAACAGCAA
Source organism: Baryphthengus martii (assembly GCA_013396935.1). Lineage (NCBI taxonomy): Eukaryota > Metazoa > Chordata > Aves > Coraciiformes > Momotidae > Baryphthengus > Baryphthengus martii. The sequence continues at coordinate 177,768 of VWZK01019956.1, forward strand.
TAAGTATAAAAAGAAAAATAAAAGAAAAAACAAAGACCATTGTCTTTTTCATGCGGGCTTATTAGGTCTCTACCTAGGCTAAAAAACTATGGCAGAAGTGAGTCCTCTTAAATTGAGCACAATTTTCCTCGGGTGTTCTTTCGCACGAGACTGCAGTAAGGAACTGATGGTATAATTGACTATTTAGGTTCAATTTTGTTCAATGCCTTTAAAATGAAGGAGATAGGGAAATAAGGATTTTGGAAGGAAAGGGGTGAGAAAACAATGGAAAAAACTGACTAACAGTGTCATGAATAAATAGCTTCCTTCAGGGGACAACAAACTGGGTTGATGTACTGTGCATAGCAGAAGCTGAAAATACTTGTGGAGCTTGGGAATTCATTTACTGCTTTTTCTAGAGTAATTTTTATTTCCTTCCTTTCTCCCACCCCTAGTCAGGAAAACAACATACTCCAGGTGTTTGGAAATCAAGATGCTACCTGCTTCACGCAGTAATATTTATTAAATTTTAGATATGGAGAGGAACAACCTGCCTTAAATGCCAAGCATATCTCCACATTTGCATTTACCTTAATCTCTTTCTTCACAGTTAGTCTACCAAAACTCAGGGACCTGATCCTGTACAACACACAAAACAAGAAAATAGCAAACACTTGTGGAAAGCATTGCAAATTAGATGCCAAAGATTAACCAGGAGGCTCAGTCTGTAGATGATCCTACTTTGGAAACATCTGACCTCCTTCATCCAGGGTCTCAGTGTACAAGCCTGTACCAAATCAGGCCCAGATAGCAAAATTAAAGTGCTAAGGATAGGACAGCACCTTTAGCTTCTTTGGCTTCTTGGCCTTGTTGTGTTGTTTCTTCCTTGACATGTTGTCATCGGCTTTTATTGAAGGGTTCAGGCAATGTCAGACCAGACTTCTTCCTTCTCCGCAATGGCAAAACTCAGAGCAGTGAAAAATAAAATATTTCCTGCTTACATTATTTTTCATTCTCTTTTTGTATTTCCCTCTAAGTGACAAAGAAGGAAGCTTTGAAGCGAAGGAAACTTCCTCCAAGCCAGGATGCTGTGGAATCTGATATACATCCTTAAGCAGATTAATGAACCACTGGGTCAAATTTTAAGCCTACCCTAATAACATGGTGACCTTTCCAGGGCCTCTACCTTGCAGTCTTATCCCAGACATGCCTTCTACAATCAGCTTGTCCACCTTCTACCTAAAAATTTTTAATCGAATCATTACCCATTCAAGATAAAAATGAAAAGGAAAAATCAAACTGAAGTGGAAATAGAAGATTTATTCTTGTGAAGTGGCTAGTGTGATTAACTTTATTGTAAAGAAGAGCTGATGAAGCTGCAGTTTTGATCTCTCTCTAGCTTGGGAACTGTGGCCATGTTGTACAGCAGGCTTTAAGATCTCAGTGCTCTGGGCAAGGGGATCAACCCTTTGAAGTGCTGCTTTTTTTTTTTTTGTCTCACTGTTTCTCATTTTGCTTTTTTGAGTGGGAAGGAAAGCTAAAGAATCTATTTAAACAGTCTATATTTTTTTCACAGTCTGTAACTGATCTCTGGGTAGATATAGTCCTTGTGGATTATGTTGTGACCACCAACGTCAGTACTGTTTGATTTGAGTTGTTGGCTTTGCACTGAGTATAGCAATAATAGTCCCTTAAGTCCAAAAGCGTTTTATAGAGGTAAAAGAAGACGCTTCATTTCACAAATGTGATATTTGAGGTAATGGCAGGTTAAGAGACCTCTTCACTTACTGCAGCAAGTCACTAAAGGAGTGAGGAATATTTACCATGTTTCCAGGCTCCCATCCACTTATTTTGGAAATGAAGTACAGAAGTAGAAAGAAAGAAAACAATAGCTTCATAAAATAAGCCTGCCACCAGCACCATCTCCATCACCAATAAGTTGAGTGCATGTTTTCTTTAAGAACTGTAGTAGCTTCCATTGGTCCTACTATGTGCAGAATAAAACTTTTTTTTTATTGTTCCCTGGAGTGCTGTCTATCATCAGCATCACTGAACTTTTTTCTCTGTTTTGCTCAGTGTAATCACAAAGGTTGTTGTTTTAAACTGGATCTGACGGGCTAAAGTCTGTGCTTTGCCAGGAGGTTTGTGCATACAGAATCTATAGGTTTGGATGGAGAAATAATTACAAGAAACCAAAGGCTGAGGAGAGGAAGTGTATATATTTAGAAGACAGTGGATGAAATTTCCCAAGCAATGATAAGCTCTGGAGACTAGTGTGATCTATGAGAGCTGATAAATTCCGGAACCAAGAGGACTATGGTAAAAATGGAAAATTATTTAGATGAGAAAACAAGCATGTGCAGGCAGGTAGCTCATTGGAGGCCACGTCACTGAGGGGACATAAAGGTGCTGGGAAAGCTGGTGGGGAATGGTGCAGAATATTGAATAGATCAGATGGGTAATCTGTGGGTAGAGTGATATGATCTACCTGTGCCCTTGACTTCTACAAGGCAGAATGCCAGAGGCCATGAGATAATGGACCTTACCTTTAACTCAAATTACATTTTGGCACAAACGTTCCCAAGCATATGAGCAGCTGACAAGGAAATCAATAAGGCAGAATTACGCAGTCGACTTGATGATTGCAAAATCCTATTATTACCAATTCTGAAGGAAAAAATGACTGATGTAGGTTAGTCATTATTAACTATTTGCATGACAGTCATCTCCTAGAGATCCTACACAGTACTCACAGGGGCAGGTCCTGTCCATTGACGGTAAGAAAGTCTGTACCTTGAAGACATTATTCAGCCTTATACTAAGATGAGAGAAGAGTGCAGAAACAACAGAAGACTAGAGGCTGGCCTTCTACACAAGCAGTTTAGTGGTCATTTTGCTGTTTATTAGTGTAAGTGAGGTCCCTCTGTTGAAGATAAGAGCTCAGTGGTACATTCTTACTTCTGTTTAGTTTATTTTGCAATATGATTTCTCCCTGTTTCTAGCAAAGTGCAAAATAGCAAAGTCATAGTTTTATAAGGACAAAGTTTCATGCAGAATTTCAGCACTGGGATACAAGGTAAATGCAACCTACAGAGCTTCTCTGCAGATTAAAAGTTAAAAATAAGACTGTAACATTATATCCTATTGTTGTCCACAGCTCACTGTTTCCACTGTCAACCTCCCAGTTTTATAGGATTTATAAATCAGTTTCGAAAATTTTCTGCAGGCTAAATTTTCGCATAGGAGGCCAAAATCAAGACTTGATTTCACTAAAACTCATTAAAAATGGTTTGATGTTTTAAATTACACTGAAGCAAGAGAAGAAAAATTCTATTTTTGTGGCTTTCAACATTTCCTCCCCCTCAGCCCCATCCAATTTGAATTAAAATGCATCTGAATAACAGTGTTATGGTACAACTTTCTTTTTTTTGTGGTGTTGTAACCCAGTCTCTCTGTGGGTAAGACAGCCCCTTTCTAATCTTCTGAATGTTGAACTCAGCTGCTGAACATGGTTGGAAAATATTTTTATTTCAGAAGTGGTTTTCCATTTTGAAAATGTTGTAAAAATCCATGGAAACCTAATACCATCTGCTTCCAACTGAAAGCCCATCTAAGTCTCTGTAGACCTCAGTGGACACTGGTAGAAGCAGTGAAAGAATCAAATGTCACTCCTTCGGTTAATTTTTTATGTAAGTCATGGTATAAGTGGCTGGAAGAGGGAATGGCAGATGCTATCAAGCATTGCTGAACACAAAGTAACCCAAATGTAAAGAAGCAACCATAAATATCCATACTCAGTGAAAGACTCTACTTTAATTATTACCACTCAGAGCAGGGATCTTGGAGACACTGCAGACTGCCGACTGGTGCAGCACTTAGAAGGTGTTTAGAGGCAGAAAGGATCTTCGGATAGGAATGGAGACCACAATCACCACCACAATTGTATTTAAATCCACATCTGTAGTGTCTCCTGAGAATTCTGTTATCTCAGAATGGATAATTCCTCTCTGAAGGAGGGGGAAAGAAAAGCACACAAAGATGGCAGAGATGTCCAGAGGTGTGTAACAACTTCTGCAATAAGGAAGAAAGCTATAAAATAGTCTTTTTAGCTTGGCAACAGTAGGGATAGACACGATCAGAGACACAGAAAACAATGAATGACATTGAAAAAGTGAGCAGTGAATCATTATTCTTCCTTCCTTGAAACACAGAGAAGAGGGGGCACACAATTCGGTTATCAGGAAAGCTGCTCAAAACAAAGTGAACTGCTTTTTCATGTGGAGTGTAATCAAATTCGCCCAGAAAGTTCTGGAAATTTGAATGAATGTGCTCAAAACCTTACTAGACATTTTCAATGAGTAGGTATCAGGAGCTATTAAGTGCAGTGGCAAGTCCTTATACCACTGACTGCCTGAAGGATTGGGTAGGGAAAAGATTTCACTATAAATTTCTTAGTTATATACTTTCCCTAAGGATCTGCCACTGGCCAGTACCAGTGATAAGGAATTAGCCTAGATGAATTTTATATCTGTCTCTCTCTACATCTACTTTCAAGTTCTTTTTTTTTATTTTATTTTTTCAGTTTATAAATTCCAACACTGGAAAAATGTGTTTGATTAATTAAGGTTTATAGCCTGTGGGAGGCAAAGTCTGTTCTGAAAAGCTTAAAAGCACACATAAATCTACCAAGGAATGTTCAGCTCGGAGAGATGGGGAGGATCAATTTTGAGCGATAATTGTAATTGGATGCATCCAGTTATTCATTCACTTATTCTTCATCCTTCATATTTGCAGGCAATTCCTACATCCACATGGAAATCTGTAACTATCCTCACCATTGGATGGTTGGGATAATGAATCATGGAACCACAGAATCATAGAATCGTAGAATGGTTTGAGTTGGAAGGGACCTTAAAGACCATCAAATTCTAACCCCCTGCCATGGGCAGGGACACCTCCCACTAGACCAGCTTGCTCAAAAGCCCTGTCCAACCTGGACTTGAACATTTCCAGGGAGGGGACAGCTGATGTATTCCTGTTACAAAATAAAGCAATATATATATTTTTATCAACTTTGGAAGCAAATGGGACCCAGGGTCACACATTTCATGTAAAATTATTGCTCCTGAAAAGCATAATCAGTTTATTTATCAGGTATGACAGTCCTATCATTCTTAATGCCCTATCTCCAAAAATCATGTTATTATTGGGGAATCTCAGTTTGCAATTAAAAAAAAAGAGATGTTAAGGATGAGATTCACACTGCTTTTTGCTGAGCAGCCAGAAATGGGTTGCTCAGTCTAGGATTCCTCAATGAAATTAGGAAGAAAGTGAGTCCTTACAGACTTTACCCTGTGAGGCGGTTGGAGGCGCGTTCTTTCTATGCAGGGTGACAGCTAGATTTCAGCTAGATACCTCAATTTCAGAAAGCTGGAAATAGCAGAGATAAAGCTTACCTTAAACTCTAGTTGTTTCCGAAAAAAACCAACTTTGCTAAAAAATAGACTTGAAATCACCAGGTAAAATAGCAAGACAAAGAAGTTGTTGCAAGTCTTTTTTAAGAAATCATAGAATGATAGAATGGTTTGGGCTGGAAGGGGCCTTAAAGATCATCTAGTTCCATGCCTCCTGCCATGGCAGGAACTTCTCCTACTTGTCCAGGTTGCTCAAGATCCCATCCAACCCAGATTTTAACACTTCCCTGAGCAGCCGGTTCCAGCGTCTCACCACCCTCAGAGTGAAGAACTTCCTTACTTCCAATCTATCTACCCAATTTCAAACGACTACATTTCATCCTATAACTAAGTGAAGCTGTTTAGCTTTGTCAAACGTATATGACTAGCATCAGGAAGGCATATTAGGAAATAAGAATTCCCTATATAAGGGACTTTCTCATAAGTGTTGTGATGTAAGCGGGATGGCTATGACTACATAGCTTATTATTGCTCTACGATGGACACATTAACTTTTGTCAACTCAAAGCTGAAAAGATGAGAGACAAAGAGAATTGATTGTTTGCAGCAGTTTCCCTGGTTTCACAATGTGTTAACAAAAGATTCTTGTGCCATAGCACTGGTTCCTCAAGAGTTTCTTTGTTGGAGCACAAGCCTTATTGAGAGCAGGTTATGAGTTATTTCTTGAGTCCCATCGCATGATTTACAACATCAGGTTTTTTTCCTTAGAGCATCAAATTGTGTAATATAGTGAAGTTTTTGAAAAATGTCTGCTTTTACCTAGAAAGGAACTGCTGTTCTCATAGTAACTGAAAAAAAAGCCTGAAGAGACAACCTTGCAATAACGTGAATGCTTAGAAAATAAATGAAGAGTATCGAACTTATCTAGTCTAGAAGCTTCATGCTTTGGGTTTGTAGTACCTATAGAAAGTATTCACATTTCTAAGCATGCCTCATTTATTCTTTTTAAATCTTTTTTTAATAGTTATGATACATAAAAATAACTTCAGAAGAGATGGATTAAGCAGAATCAAATAAGGGAACATCAAAATCCATGCTGTGATTCCGAAGTTCTAACTGTTAATATTTCTCTCTACAATCTGTCATTCTTGAGAGGACCAAAGCAGATATACTGTATCAATACTGTACTTTCCCTGTGAGGAGTTATCACCTGCTTAACTTAATGCACTAAGAATAGCTGGGTTCATTAATTGACTCTTCAGAGAGAGTGAATTGTCATTCTGAAGATTCTCCTTTTTTTATAAGATGAAAAAATATCTTCAAGAATATCAATTTCCTGTTAAGATTTGAAGGTTGGAGTTATTTTTAATTTTATTTTTCATTGAGGAGAAATAGTCACCAAACCTCCTTTAAGATTCCTACCTAAAATCTATCATATTTTGAAACTGGTCACCGGAACTGAAATCAACAGTTGAATACAACCTTAAAACAAAAGAAATGAGCTGTTTAACTCATCTCAGATGCTTTATTCTTCTGAGAAAAGATGTTTTACTTCAGGGGCCTCTTCCTTTTTTTTTTTTTTCTGATAAATATCCAAGAGTATATATAAAACTCAAGAAATCTATTTTTCATCAGAAATTCTCATTAGTGGAAAATTGGTTTAGACTAGTTCTGTGAAACATGTTCCTAAAGATGAGCACTTGTACAAGATTGTTGCCATAGACTTGGTTTCTTGTTTAAGAACACAAACTCATGTTGATTTTGGAAAAAAAAAAAAAGAGCTCTTCAACACATCTCTGTGAGAATTTTAGGTAGAAATTTTCAGGTATTACAAGTATTATGTTGGTTGCACTTAATCAGAGCATAATGTAGAGATCTTACATGGTGGCGACAACACTGGTTTAAGACTATTTGCTTTCATTCTATATACTACTTTTTTGCCCTAAACCATAGCAAAGTCAAAGTAATGAATTGGTAGACATGAGCATTTTGTGGTTTTTTTGTCACTGCAGAGAAGAAGAAAAAAAATAATAATCTGGTTGTACTGTCTGTAATAGTTGCTGCGCACCCTACCAATAATTATTAAAAGATGCATTCAAATACCAATATGACCTGAAATTCTTCATTGTGTTCTGCTACAGTACCTGCAGCTTGTGCTTTATAAACCATATTCATGAGGATATAAGTGCTGAACCCAAGTAATATTTGTATGAGAGTGTGCCCCAAGGAAAACTCAGACACTGCAGTAAGTGATGTTATCAGGCAGTTAGCAGCTCTATTGATCACTTCCAGTCAGGGTAAACCACTCTCCCTACACAGTGTAAAAGGTTGCCACCTGAAAATTGTTCTGCATGTGGAGGGAATGACTGAAATTATGGCTGACTGAAGGAAAAGCATGTCATACAACAGGAGGCTAAAATAGCTTTTTATCGCCAAAAAGATTCCACAGCACTATGCTGCTTCTGAGTTAAACAGTGGGGTGTGGAAATAGCTGTTTGAGCTGTAACACAATTAGTGCCTGACACAGGAATTAACAGTTTCCATTCTTTATGTTATTGGTAGGCATCTGAAAGTTCCCCAGTGGACTTGGGAATCCTGTGAAGTTAATAATATACATCCATTGAGACTGTGCTGGCCAAGAGGCCTCTAGAAGCTCACTGTAGACTACCTAGTCCTTGCAGATCATGGGCTGAAAATTACTATTAATTGCTGCATAAATTCAGGATAGAAATCAAAATTAAGTTTCTAATGAGAAGAAGACTGTGTTTATGTGTTAGAGCCTTCCAAGAGAAGAAACAGCAGCATGAATCCTAATTGGCATCCAAGCCTGACTGATTTATGAATGAGATGATACAAGCCCTAAGAATTTTATTTTAGAACTACTTTATAACTATGATTTTTCATATGTGTACTCAAAATATTCCTAGAAAAACAAACACACACACAAAAAAAGGTCACTATGGAAAGTCTTTTAAAATTTAAACAGAATATTTGAACATTTAGCAATCCTAGATTTTATTTTTTTTTCTGTCTGCTGAGCATTTCCCTAGGTGAAATTTTAGGTAGAACTAGAGAAAATGTGTATGGTCACACATTTAGAGCTGCTTCATAGTTAAGATTTGTGGATATATAGCGTCAAGTCAGAGCTCCTATACCTCCATGCTGAACATATGGTCATATGCAATAATTCTGATGATTTTGGAAAGCACCCGTCACTGCATAGATTCTGCACACTTGTATGGACCTACTGGGTGTGAGTTGCCCATTTTTCTTCTGTAGAGGTCTTCAGTATATCCAATACCATAATTTCCATTTCTAGGTAGCATTTACTTGTTTTATACCCTGTGATATATAATTATAGGCCACAATAGGCACTGCCTTTAAATTACAAACAAAAGCAAGGTATGTTTGGAAGAATAAAAGCAACAAAACTAATGTTCATTGAGAAATTCTCGTCTCCAGATAGAGAGAAATCCCCACCCCATCCCCCCACCTTGTATATAGAGCAGATGAATATGGTCTGATTTTATTAAAACTTATATTTTGAGGTAAAACCAATTTATCTTAAATAATTCTGAGTGTGATTTACCTAACCTGTTTTATTGCAGAAGTAAAGCAACTCGAGCATGGCCTGGCCAGAGTTATATTTCCTGGCCATGGCAAAACTGTAACTCCTTTTAGTCAGTTAAGAAAAAATGTTAATTTGGTCACGTAGATATGCAATGTGTTTTCAGCATATTAGTTGTTGAAAAAATTGTTGAAGGACAACTCAGTTGGACAAGCACATTTTTAACATATGTAATGCACTCTTTCAAGGCCATCCCTCTGCTGATTTGAGCCCTGCTGCATTTCTAAATTCAAACAGCCTGGGATGAGGCTTTTTGCCTGAATTCTTATTCCATTGAAGGCCATGGAAGAAGTCTGTTCACTTCAAGGGGAAAAATATCTGGCACTAGTGAAGAAGCTTTGGCTAAAGTACCTCTGCCTGAAAATCACTTGCCTGGGACATGATCCCTGTTTTGCAGCTTGTGTCATCTCTGAGAGATCTGTCTGCTTAGGTACAATGCACAAATTTATTTGGCTAAATTGTTGATGAGGACAGTTAAGCTAAGCTCCTTATCTTACTCTTTTACTGACTAGGCTGGGGTTGAGGGACACAGAAATGTCACGCGAGGCCTAACCTTCTGGAGAACATGTATTACCTTTGAGACAGATTGGTGCAATGCAGTGCATTGATTCACTTTTAATATTGAGCCAGAAAGGACGACTCATGTTTTTTAAATATCCTATGTTCCTACTTGGCCTCTAGGTTATAGTTCTGCTTCTCCAGAGTCACGTAATTCAGAAAACTGCTTCTTCTTCCCTTCCTTCACCTGTCCTAAGCAGTAGGCAAAAAGCTTTTTCTTCAGATTAAAGGGTGTCCCTTCATCCTTGTGGCACTAACACTAAGAGGAAAGGGAAATTTGCTTCCTTGCAAAATATCCTATAAACTGATGCTTAAAGCCTAGCTATGGAAAGACACAGTTTTTTATTTCCTTGGACTGAGGTGGAAATTAAAGTTATGTTAGCTATCTCCCGGGATATTGACCTAAACACTGCAGCCATTTGAAGGCTGCTGATGTCCACTTTTTGCATAGATGACCTTAACGATATGTGTACTCAATCAGAGACCCCATGCAGCCAGCAAGACTTGTTTGATTCCCACAGAGAGGAGCTGTGACTTTATGGCCTGCTGGTGAGGACAGTTAGGTAGGGGTAAGGAAAGCAAGTTTGTTTCCTTTGATTTCCTGTTTTTCATTTCTGTTTCTTCAACCCAATAATTATCTAAGGTAAAGTGACTGAAATGGTTTCCTGCTCTTTAGGTCTAAATTACGGTAATGCACACCTCTGTAGCTGCAGCCCCTGGAAACATATCCTCAACTGTGTGAGAGGTTGAAAGGCAGACAAAATATCTCCTGTTGCTGTTTCTTCTTGTCTCATCGTATCAATGCCACGACTCTCAATCAGGATGATAAGGGCTTTCCCAGAGCTCATGTAGCTTCACAGATGCTTTGCTCTGCTGTGCTATATTTTCTGCCTGAGATGGTTATCTCACTTTAGCCAGTGCTGATGGTTGCAGTGACAAATTCCTGTTGTAATTCAGCATCTACTTGCTAATGGGAAAACATCATGTTGTTCTCATGACATCCCGTGAGGCTGATGGCATCTTATGAGGAACTGGCCAAATTAGATCAGGTTGCTCAGTTTTGCCTAGTTGAATTTTAGGTATCTTCAAGGAAATTACTCCACCTCTCCGGGCTCCTGTGCCAATGCCTGACAACATTAGTGGTGGGAAAAGTTTCTTTCTACTTGAATAACAACTTTTGTCTGTTGTCTTTTGTTCTTGGACTGTGCACCCTTGACAAGCATCTGGTTCTGTCTTACCTGAAACCTCCAACTATGTAGTTATGGGCAGCATTAACATCTACTCTCTTTTCTAATGAAAAATGAATAAACCAAATTCCCTCATTCTCCTCTTGACTATTATATATGATAGATGCTCACTTGACTTTAGGATGACACACGAATATATAAAATAAAGAGTGGGCTTGTCCATCCCTCTTTCCCCAGACCAAGACAACTATTTTTGTGTCATTTCTGACAGATTTAATCTACCTCGTTCTAAAAAAGTATCTGAAGTGGCAGTTTCACTCTCTCCCTAAACGCTGGTGTCCTATGATCACTATTGGTCTGTGTCTCCTCTTCCTTCAGCTTATGGTTTAGTCAACAACATGATCACTCTCAGTTCTCCTTTCTGGCTTCTTTCCAGCTGGACCATATTTTTCTTCAGCTATGGTGTCCACAACTGGACAGAGTTCAGTGGAGCTGAAAGGTCTCTTTGTGCCTCCCAGAAGTGCTCTGCGAGCGCCTTTCCAATTTCCAAGTCCTTCACTAATCTTAGGGTTCCAGCCAACAGGCAAAGTGTTTGTTTATGAAACAGCAGGATGCAAATGTGTGGAAAATCCTTTCTTTGGATAAAGGAAAATGTGTATGTTAGGGTTTTGAAGTTTTCGCTGAATAAGGATGTCCAGGACAACTGTGTAGAGGTGTCACTTAACCCGGTATGAATCAGATTAGACTCCCCTATCCACCCAGCCACTGCAAACCTGGCTTCATCTCTGCCGACTTACTTCTGGAAGGTGGTAGGATGTGTTACCCTGCCTTGATGTGAGGAGCTTTAACATGCTGAGGTGTGAAATGTGAGGATGCCACTCAGAGATGAGCTTGTCATGTCAGAAGATTGTAAGGTTATATTTGCACTGGTTTGGAACAGTTAATTGCAGCTGGTTGACAGTCCCCAGATAAAAGTTTGTGAATGTTTCTCTATCCACCCTTAGCTCTTTTTTTCACTTGATTGCTTATTTGTCATTGACAATAGTAAAGTTTTATTGGAATTATAGTCTCTGACCAGAATTTACTATTGCAAAAAAAAACCTTCAAATAACTATAGCTAGTCATAATTTTAAGAGTTAATGCCTAAATAGGGAAAAAATAGATTAAAAGAGAAAAAGAAAAAAAAATAAAAAGAGGGAGGTAGAGAGAAAATAATATTCTTTTGTGGGGCTTTCCTTGAATTTTCCTGCAATACTTGAAATACAGTCTCTTTGTGACAGACACTTATCTTACATCTCTAGCGTGTATAGTACGCTACAGGCTTTAAGCTGAATCATATCTAATAGTGTCAACTTCTTTGTAGGACCTGTGTGCTCATGACTGATGTAATCAAAGACAATTCATAGCAGTCAAATGCTTGTTCAGAGATAAAACATCTTAACTTTACATGACCAAGATTTATCGTCGGTCCGGGCTAACAGAGGAGGTCTCTGTTGACTGGAGGTTCGCAAATGTGGTGCCCATTTAGAAGAATCGATGGAAGGAGGATTTGTGGAACTACAGGTCTGTCAGTCTGACCTTGGTGCCAAGGAAGGTTATGGAGCAGGTTCACCTAGACCAAGTTGCCCAGGATCGCACCCAGGCAAGTTTTGAAAGTCTCCGGAGAAGGAGATTCCACAGTCTCTCTGCGCAGCCTGTTTCAGGCTCCATCACCTCACACGAAAGAAGATTTTTCCCTGATGTTGGGGTGGAATTTTCTGTGTTCCAGCTTCTGCCCGTTGCCCCTTGTCCTACCACTGGGTACCACTGAAAAGATTCTGGCCCCGTCTTCTTGACCCCTGTCCTTTAGATATTGATCAATACTTATAAGACCCCCTCTCAACCTTCTCTTCTCCAGGCTCAACAGCCCCAGGGATCTCAGCCTTTCCTCATAAGAGAGATGATTTTACTTAAACCTGAAATTTAATCTTGGGTCTGATAATACTCTCCGTATCAGACATACACATGTCCAGATCAACTGCCTGTATCTTGAAAAAGGTCAGTTTCTTGTCATGTGAAAAATTCAGATGTCCTAGATCAGGAAGGCTTATGAGTTTGTAGAACAGTCTAGGGAAGCTTGCCAAAGCTATAATGCAAGCCTGGCCTTTTTAAAGCTCACTGAATTGTATTATTAACCTTGGAATGAAAAAAAAAGACCATTTGCAAATTTTATTTTGTGCAAGTGATAGGAAGCAAACATCAACCTTTCCCTGGACACCTACTCCTCATTTGCACATGCTAATTACTTACATTTGCATACACATGTGAAAACATAGCACTTTCCCATTAGTACTGATCACATTCCTCATTAAGTAAAGTAAATATCCCCAAAATACAAATAGAGTTGTAGCTAATTTTAACATTATTTTACATAGACTAACAGTCAATGCATTCTTCAGGCTTTTTGGCTGCCCTGGACAGTAACTTTAAAGGAAAAAAGACAACTGCTTCCTTTGGAAACAAATCAAACTCTGTCCAGGTCACCTTATGACACTGTTATGGTTTTGGTCTGAAGTTGTCAGATGTTGGAAGCTGAGCAGCTACTGGCACAGGCTGCTCATCTGCATGCAGCTAATATAACATTCCTCTGTGTGAATTGTGAAAACAGCTCTATTCAGCCCCTGCATCACTTCTGAATTGACACAAGCTCAGCAGACCCCTCTGTTCTAAACACTGAGAGAGTTTGGAGGAGAGGATGAGAATAAAGATAGTACATTTCTGCCTGGAAATTAGGATGGACATTGCATAATTACAGGTTCTACTTTGTGGTTGGGACTTTGGTAGGTCTGACCAAGGAGCATGGAGATTGGTTTAAAAAAATGTGCCATGAAGTCATTCAGACCACCACTCAAACCTCCTGCTGATACAAAACTTCAGTTCAGGAGATCATAGATGAAGAGGTCATCACACTAGGATGAATATTTAGCTTAAAACCACAATTTACATTAAAAGAGTTATACCTTAGTTATTATATACTCTGAAAATAGCTCGCTGCTGGTTTGTTATGTATTTTGCAAAGATGTAGGCTCTATAGCAATCTCCTTTGCATCTCCTACCCTGACCTGAGCTTGCCAGCCAGCTGAGCTGATTTTACATCTGCTTTGCATCACTAGAGCAATGTAAAGCAGTCAGAGAATACCAATATATCTGTCCTGTTCTGCAAATGTATTGCTGCTTCCAGGTACAGTGCTGCAAGTAGAAGTGTTGGCACAAAGATGACAATCTGCTGAAACACTTCAGTATTTCAGTAAGGAGTAGGGACAAGCTTATTTTGCCTCATGGCAGGAAGCTATCAGTGGAGAAGTTGAAAGATGCACCTCCAAACATTGAGGCATTTAAAGAATGATTTAATAATCTACAAGAGACAATGAGCAGGAAAAGAGGGGAATTTGCAGGTAACAACTACCATGGTTTCCAAGCGAGAAGAAATGTAGGAGCCTTCCAGGCTGTATAAATAGCAGAGGAAATTCAGTGTTGAGATGCAAAAATAATGGACAGTTATCTTGAAATACTCGCACATATATTTTATACAACTGACCATACAAATTCTAAATTAACTCTTTCAGATGTAGAAGATCTGTGAATCATTATAAATAATGTAATGAAAATACTTGATGTGGAGGTGTGTTGGGTTTGGGTGAGCTGGAGTTAATGTTCCCCAAAGCAGCTCTTATGGTGCTGTGCTTTGTACTGGGAGGCAGATAAGATGCCAGTGTTGTGGCTGCTGCTGAGCAGCGTTTGCACAGCACCGAGGCTGGCTTTCCAACATCTTCACCCCCCACTCCAAGTGAGATGGGGGGGGCAAGATCTTAGGAGAGGACACAGTCAAGACAGCTGACCCAAACTGACCAAAGAGCTATTCCACATCGCGTGACATCAGCTCAAGTATAAAAGGAAGAGAGAGGAGAAGGGGGTTGGGGTCATTCATTGGTGAAGATGCTTGTCCTCCGAGCAACCGCTACGCGTACCAGAGCCCTGCTTCCCGGGAGAGACCAGACATCGNTCAGTTGAACAAAATTGTGAGGGTGCATGAAGACCACAGTGGAGAATATGTCACAGAGGCACCCACAAAACAAACAGCAGCTGCTATCCAAAAATGGGGTTTATTGCAACCAGGGTTGCCAGCACTCCTTTTGACTAAATAGAGGTTCGGATGTCTGTTGGGAAATAACTACTACACAACTGATTCCCAGGTTTAAGGAATGACAAACCAAAATGGGCAAACCCTCACTCATAAAAGGGGAAACCTCCCACATCAGACTGCCCGAGATACCACTCACCCAAAGAGGGGCAAGGCTCCCTCAATCCACAGAGACTCCTTCAATCTGTGGAAGTATCCTTGGATGGTGTGCCCAAGGGGAGGGTCTGACTGCCAGGCCTGCTGCTCTGCCAAGAATGATCTCCTCTGGCTCTTAGGCAGGACCCCATTGATACCCTAGTCGAAGGTGCACTGTGGTCATTCTCATTGGCTGAGGGACAGGCCTGGACAAAACACAGAAAAGCCCTCACCACGAGCCTGTTTGCTAAGGGCTCCAGCCCCTGAGGCACCAGTTAAGCACCGTGAGGTGCAACTGAATGGCCGAGGCCTCAAACTGCTCCTCGAACTGCTCCGGCCGAGGCGCCAAACTGCTCAGCACAGCCCATGTGTTTTGTCTGTGGGTAAGGCTGTACCTGTCACAGAATAATACAGAAAAATCATACAAACTTCTTTTGTATGTACCCTTTTGCTTTGAATGCCATATGCAGTTCAAGGCACCTGAATTCAAAAGAGGACACAGCAGAAGTGGAAATGATTCTGTAATTTGTAGCAAAAACTATCACCTTAGAGGGGAAATAATTAGCCAGACCATGACAAATGTATATAATTAAATAAACTATATAGATTAAATAGCTGGAGATCTCTGGTTATCACCTTCTTAAAATGCTAGAATAACAATATTTCATGAAACAGAAAGGCAATAGGTTTTAAGCTATGAAGCACAACAATTTTTGCAGTAAAATCATAGTTAGACTACAGAACATATTGCTACATGATAATGTGGTGATCACAAAGTTACTAAGCTTAATGTTGTTTAATACAGGTAACCAACCTGCAATTCCTACAGACTTGTATCCTAATTCTCTTCTCTTCCCTTGTCTCATTGCCATCTCTCCTGTCTGCTGAACTAAGACAGTGCCGGTTTCCTGGGCAGGACACACATGCCAGCTGATTAGTTAATAGGTGTTTCTTCAAGGGATGAGATTAACATGTTAACAGAACCTTCCCTCTTTCTGTGTTAAGTCTGGCGTGCTTAACACCTTGGAGACTGCTCTGGTTGAAACTGAACAAAATGTTCAGAAGAGAAAAAGATAGATAGGTTATCAGATTGAAGGAAGTGAGGAGAAGAGAGTCCTCCTTGTCCCTAGAGAAATATAATTCGCTCTAGGCTGCAGTTTGATTTTCATCCTAGAGTTGCTTCTTAAGAGACTAATCCCAGAATGCCACCAGATCTGGAGTATTGCTAAAGATTTTGTGAGCATTTCCAGTATTGGCTGAACCTTGAAGTCAGACAACGCTCCATCATTGGCCAGATGGGGAGTGAGGAATATGCCACCAAGGAGGTTGGTTCTTCCCTTGCCCTCTGCCCTGCTTCAAAGCGAGCTGAAGGAACATGGTGAGAGATGGAAAGCCATGCCTGACTGAATGTAGAGACAGGACTGGTAGGTTTGCTAGGGGAAGGCCAGGGCTGAAGCCTGAATTTGACATATGAGAACTTGAAAAGGTTGCAGAACAGCTAAATTAGGAAACTTTGCCAATTTATTTCTCTTTGTTGGAAAGATCACATGTCAAGCTGAGATTGCTAACTCGTTCCTAAATGCAAGAGTGATATTCTCCAGCAGCTATGGATATTTACTTTATATTCAGATATGGTTTTTGTTTTCTCTAATCTTTTCTCTGAGAAATAAGGATGCTTTGCTTCTGATACTGCTTTTTCAGCTTGCAATACTAAAAGAGCATGTGTTGTTTCAAGAGAGTGAAGAGCGTGTACTTTCAATCCAACATCACTTACTTGGGATCAAGCAAAACTGTGTGCAAGAGTGAAATATCTCCAGTACACATTTTATTGTCTACACATTTCTTTTGTACAAAAGTGGAGCAGTTTGTAAAATAAAATGCCGTCTGCCGTCATATGCAGGTTGAAATTCTTCAAAATCAGAAAAGGCAATAAAAAATGAGCAAAGTCTTCTGAGCTGTGGAGCATCTTGTGCAAAATAACCTGGGTTTTATCTTCACTCTACTATTACTTCCAGGGAGCAGTGTTGAAAGATTTAAGCTGTACATTTTGTTCTAGAGCTCTCTGTGTCATCTAGTTTACACAGAAAACTTTTCCATTAGTCCTTCTTAAGCCAACTCTGAAACGACTTTAGGAGCTGAGTCTACAAACCTGTTGTATCTTCTTGATCTGCCTTTACTGTAGGAGACCAGTAATAGACTGGGTGCTGCAAGAAGTTTTGAGAAGCAGGTACTGTGGGGCTCCAGTGAGAACAGATTTCTGTTAAAATATCTCACTTGTTACCATAGACAAAATCCGTGTTCGGTAAATCTAAAGTATGTGTACTTTTAGTGAGTATCTGTACAATATCTGTAAACTTACTGAGACAGTCCTTTTGTGGGATTTACATGAAAAAAACACATAGAAATGAATGAATTTTACTAAGAGGTCAGACATATTTGCAGCTTCTTCAAGGGATATTAAGTAGCAAGACTTTGAAGTGGGAGGTGTAGAAATGCATCCTTGAAATTCTCTTTTTTCTTTCTGTCATTTTAGGAAATGTATGTGTGTGCCAAAGTATCTCGTTGTTCTTCTGATGTTTTTATCAGATCCATGCGAAATGCAGTTGGTTCCAGCCTTGAAATGCAAATTTATCTTACACTGCTCTTGCTGCCAGTAGGAAGACTAAAAATACATGTGTAATGATGTTCCTGGAACGTTTACAAATGCCTTTAGAGGATGATTCCAGTTTTTTTTTTGCTGCTATCCAAAGCAGTGTTAATTTCATAGACTCGTTTTGGCCAAAATGTATGGAGTTGTATATAAATTAAAAATTCCTCTGAGGGTAAAACAACTTAATTCTTAGAAGAACTTTGCCAGGTAGCTAGGTCACCAATATGGAGCCTGGAAAAAAACAATTAAAAAAAAATAAAATTAGATTTTGCCAGTTTGTTATGCTTACATCTAGTTTCATGATTTTCTCGTTACTTTAAACAATTTTTGCAGCATTAGAATCCCAAAACATCCCACAAGCCTGGTAATTCGGGAAGGTTTAGAATTGAGGCAGAACTATTTAATTTTGTTGAACAGACTGAAATGAGAAAAATAATGAAAAAGTTAGAAAAAGAAACATAATCATGATAACCAAAAGCAGTTGTTACAAAGGCTCCTGACTAATGCCAACAATGATTTTGGAAGTTGAGACATTTTAAGGCTGATGCCTTAAAAGTATGGATTTAGAAAAACTTACTGGAGTGAATATTTAAAGCTTGGAGTAGGGAAAATTATTCTGCTAGAAACCATATTTTAAAACTGGCGTGAGTGAAGGCAGAGACAGATTGATTTCAAGAGCCAAGACACTATATTTCAAGGAGACTATATGTCCCTGTGTTTATTTTGAGGGGAACCCAGAGCATTCAAACCATCTGAAAAACAGACATTTTGAAGATTTTGATCACATAAACTAGAAGGGCATGATGGGACACATTTGGGTTAGGCTCAATGTCATACTTTTAAACACAGCTGTAACTGTGGAATTCATCTTGCCCAACTTCAAATACACAATGAGGATGTTTCTGTTTGACTTAGTTGTCCACTTTGCCTTCAGTCAATGGAGAAAAAAGGCATGACAGAGAATGAATCATCTAATACTAAAGTAGGTATCAAAAGCTGGTCATATGAATCTTCCCCTACAAGGGCACATTTCTCTCCATGCCTCTAAAAGAAGTGTAGGATGGGTGTCAACACCACAGATGTCTGAAATCTGAAGAGATACATCTTGTCCTGGATACTAAAATCCAAGCACCAATATGTGAACATTTCACTTCAATCCTTATTCTTCCTTTCACCACTTTTAATGTATCATATGATGATGTCCCTTTAAGATTTCTTTTCATGGTGGGCATAGGTGGAAGAGATTTATGCTACTCGGTAAATTTAACTTCATACTTGGAGCAATAAAGAAAGTGAAAGTGCACTTAAGAGTTATAAAAAATCTTGGCTCTCAAACCATAAAGTTTCTGCAGTGTGGGTATTTCAGGTGTCTTATTGCTGAAGGTGCTTAAAGTAGCCTAAATGGTCATTGATGGTAGCAAATCAACGTCGGTAGGATAGTAAATCTCTGTGTTGTCTGGAGAGCAGTGAGAGGTTAAATATCATAAGCAATGATATCAGCTAATGGTACGTACAGAGTTTTGAGAAATGTGATGTACAAAACTCTGGAGAAAAAGGCTTTAAGGTAAAGCTAATAAAACAGATAATGTGGCTAACCTGGGGTGATTCAAGGTAAAGTTCAATTCACAGAAAGTTCTTGGTCCTTTTCTGAGAGCACATTTTGCTGTTGTAACTACAGTTGCTAAAAATGCATAGCAGTATAACTCAAACTTAAAACTAAATATAGTTTGATAATTAGCTGAAGAAAAAGATTTGAATTTATGTACAGTATCAACAATGAAAATAAATAACTAACTGACATGTTAAGCAAAATTACAGGCTTTTAATGGGAAACAACTCAGCTTCATTTTAAATTGCTATAGAGACTGAAGGTCATTTCAGTCATCAGTCATGATTTATTCCCTAGAAGCTAATAGGCACACTCCAAACCTAAACAGAAGTGAAGGATTTGCAGCATAGTACAGTATTATGTATTGACACTTAAGAAGAAGGCTTCTTGCGTGAAGGCAAATGACATTTTTTTAGCTGTAGCTTGGTAATTGTTTGAAGAACAAAAAAAAAATAATAAAAAAAGCAGCAAACTATTTCTGAAATATAATGCACCAATAAATTAAGAAATGGAATTGAGTGAGAAAAATACATCTGCTGAGGACAGAATCAGACGGGAGGGAGAATTTATAGCCCTGGGCTAATTTCATACTCTTAGACCCTGAGCTGGATGGAAGAAAGATGGAAAGGACCTTATCTAATAGATGTGACAGAAGTGATGAGATTGAAGGATGATAATCCTCATCTGAACTGCTGCAGAAGATTCATATTCATAAACTTTCTCATAAAATTGAAGTGTTTACACTTAATATATTTAGAAATTAGAACCAGGAAGAGCTTCGCCTTCCATCTCTTTCTCTATTGCTTTTTGGCATAAACTAAATGCTCTAAATGTGCTAGGAAAATCAGGTAAGTGCATGCTGAGCCTGTTTGCTCGTTCACGCACATTACCAAATTGAGAGAGTTGTAAATGTGTTTGTAAACAGTGAGTTATGGTCTTCTGGATTCGCTGTGCTTCAGAATTATGCAAGTCACGTAGTCTTGTACATTTACTCTTGCAGTGTTTTCAAACCAAACAAGATCAGGCAGGGTTTCTAAGGGGATGGAAGGCCCATTTGCTGAAGAACCATCAGAGTCAGTGTTTCACTAGCTGACAGTCTGTCCTTTGAAATGGTAGAGTAATAGGGAACGAATCAGCTTTACCAGTATTTAAACCTCAGCCTTTTTGTTAATTGCGTGAACGTAATTTAATCTGTTATGCTTAATCTTCTGAAAAGCTCAAGAAAGCTACTAGGATGCCTGAATTGCAGCATGGTTTTGAGGTCTCTTTTGCCCTCAACCCTTTGACCTCCTCTCTGCTTCTGCAAGGTCAGCCAAGCTGGCAGCAGCTCGTCTTCAATATTCCCTAGCTTGATTTATGGCATTGTCCACTTGGAAGTTTCTAGTGGACCTAACATCGGTGTAGTCAAAACTGATTTTTTTATTCCTTTTCCTAACAAACATGTACTCACTCTATTTCTTCAGCTGTGGAGAACTTGTGTGTTCTCCTCTGTTGTTCGGCTGGGTAGATTTGCCTTGACTCTGACTCATTTCTCACCCCTCCCAGCACCTCTAGGTTTGAACTATACGATATTGGGTGATGCAATGTCTTTAGGATTGAGCTTGTCTGCGGGGGAAATCTCTTGCTTAGGCGGTGAAGTAACTTCCTGTAGTTCATCATTTAAGGGAACAAGGCACTTTGTCCCTTTTTTACATTCCTTCCCTGGAAATCTACACAGCGTTCAGCACAAACCAGTAGTGCACTTTTCACAGACCTCCAGAGCCTTTCCCAACTCTGCTGGTGGTCTCCAGCACCTATTGAGGTGTTGCCACATAAGCACAGCCTACAGACTTCATGACTGTGTTAAAAATGTTAGCTGCTTGTTTTCTTCCTTTCTTCTCCTCAATCCCCCCAGAGAAGGTAGACTAGATCAGCTGACCTCTTCAACTCCTTTCCAATCACATTTTCTGTCGTTCTGTAGATAAAACCCACAATCTATTCATAGGGCCAATTCACTTCTAACCTTCATATTTTGCTTGAAAACCCTTTGTGTTCCTGCTAATGAGAAAGGAGCCAACCTTGGCAATGATTAAGGAGATCATTTAACGAGGCTGCTGCTTTTCAGGCTGTGATCAGATTGTCTGATCATTCTCTCTACATCCCCTACCTTCTGCAAAGTCTCTTGCCTGAATTCTCTGTGTCAGCAACTCTCTCTTGGTTAGACATTTGCACAGTACCCAGTGCAATGATGCTCTGGCTCCTTTATGCTGCTATGTAGAGATAAAGTAAAGATAGCGGCTCTGAGTGGGCACAGTTTGAGGCTTCACACCAATTATGAGCAAGCGTAAAAGAGTCTGTCCTTTCCAGCGCTAACTTCTCACTTACTGAACTGTAGCTCTTGTGGTTTATAACGAGTCACTAATCCAATCAAAGAACGTGCGTGTATTGCATAAAGTAGCAGAAATGACATAGATTAACAAAATGAATCTGGGAGCTAAATTTCTCCATCAAATACTACTGGTCGAGACTGCAGAAAAAAACCCCTATCTATCGCTGCTCTTAAGGTTGTCTGTGGTGCTTGGCAAGCACATTTAACACTGAAATATTTACTATATAAAAAGAAAACCCTACTAGCAGTGCCTGAGTGCAAGAACTGGACATTAACACATTACTTTTGATAGATAAAGACTAATAAATACAATCAAACAACACAATCAGCCACAGGTCTGGAGTCTGGGCCTGATGCAACCCTATCTGGGTGGATTAGTAGTGTTAATTCCCATCACCTTGTCTGTTAGGGCACAAAGAACTTCAGCTTAGGACTGAGCTGAGACATAGGAGCAGAATTCACCCTTCTACTCTCTTTACCATAAATATAAAACAATTATACAGTATCCAGACTCTCTGCTGGCTCATTTCTCTCCTAGCAAGGAATCACACTTACTAGACATTGAGTTCTTCTTAAACTTCTCAGAAGCTGGGACAACGCATTATCTAATGGAGATTGCGTACCTTCAGCATGTCTGAAATCATGAATAAAATGAATTCAACCACTCAAGATATGTGATTACTTCTGTATAGCCATATTGCTTGAAGCATCTTGCTGTCTTTATTGCAAACCAATCCTCACACGTTTAGTTTGCAATGTGAATGTGACTAATATCTGAATGGCTGATGGCATGACAGTGAACAAAGGTATGAAATGGAGGAAAAAATGTTGGCTCCAGGTGAGATATAGGCTTAGAGTGGTGTGATCTGTTTAGCTATTGACTGGTTAGAAGAGAGAAGTGCAGAGATTCCTGGCAAGGCAATGAAACAGATGGACAGCTTTGCCTGAACTGGGATTTTTTCCTCTCAAAGAGAGAAATGCTGGAGAATCTGTGATGAAGACGGTATAAATGAATATTCTAGGAAACCAAAATGATTTGGGCTATATCTTTAGCTGGTGGAACTGTGAAGCTAATGAAGCAGTCAATTAGGGATTAGTTTTATTGTGCTCTTCCTATCTCTTCTTTGAGTGAAGTGGCTGAGAAAAATCAAAACAACAGCATTGCCTCTACCCAGATCTGTGAACACTGATTAATCTGCACCATTATCAGGTAAGTCAGTTGTAGACCAAAGAGAACATATTCCATGATATATGGAGCATATGTGGCAAGACAAATCAGGACACTACATTATACTTATCAAATGTATTCCTAGCCTTAAATAAAACATTTGCTACTAAAAGAACCATTTTAAGAAGGTAACCCAGAGCCAAGCTGTGGCTGCAAATCAGTGAGATTATCACATGGCAGTGTTGCCCTGTTAGAAATGTTGGGGTCCAAATTCAGCCCTGGAACAAGTTAGAGCGACTCTTTTGCACTCCTCTGCTGGATAAGTAGTTAGCAGACAGTTTTTGAGCTTCCAGTGCATCCAGGACACGAAGAAACACTATTTCCCATTCCACACAATGTTTTGTTGCTCATGGGCTGCTAAAGGATTATTGATAATTTGGGTGATTTGCAGAGAACTCCAATAACAGTCTTTCACTGAGCCCTTTGCATGAGATAACGGTGAAAATGTATTTCAGGCTGGAAATATACCTCCTATCTCCTACCCAGTCAAAACCAATTCTACTGCAGTGAGGTACTGTACTCTGAGATGGATTTTAATCTCCCTTACACCGTTGGAAATTAGAGAAACTTAAGGTGGAATCAGTACAGTTGTAGCAATATAAATCAATTCCTTTTTCAGCTGTGCATGTAAGGAAAGAGACTTTTTTTCCAAGTAAAGAAGGATTGAAAGGCAGAATTCTCTCTCCTTATGTCTTCGCCCCTGTATATACTGATGAATTTCAGGTAGAATAAATCAAGACAGGGTAAAGCACAAAGGAGATCGAGTAATGTTGACAAGAAGTAGTCGGTGACAACAGCAGTTAATACCAAGAAGGCTGAGAGAGGATTTAGTGGTTATGGTATTAGTACACAGACGGAGATAGGGCAGAGACAGTCAGCAAAGAAGCAGTAGGAACAGAGTCAGCAAAAGACTAAAAGAATGAAAGGAGCAGCTCAGTGATTAGGAGAGAAAAACCACTTAGAGGTATTTGTCCCTATCACTGCATATGCTCAGCTGCCACCGCAGTACAACAGGACTGGGAAGGAGATTTACTGTGATCTATATAGTTGGGTAGTTATATGGTCCCCATTGACATTATTTTTGATGATAGAGGCAGTACTAAAATTCAAATTGCTTTATGCGGCTGAGATGATCCATTTTGCATGGCAACTTCACCACGCCAGTGAATCATCCAACCCAGGACCCTACGGTGGGCTGATATGGGTGCTAGTTTGCTGAGAGACTGGCCTTGTGATGCCATCATTTGGTTTCTACTACTAATATCATAGGTGAACTTTGTACTGTAATTTACTCCTTTAGCCTCAGTCAGAAGATTGTTTTTCATAAGGTTGGTGGCATTTTTTCAAAGAGCAAAGCAGCAATTTTTGCAGGGTGCTGCGGCCACATCCTGAGCACGCATATAGATGCTATCACCAGCCAAGCAATACGGCGCTCAGAGCATTTCTGTACCAATGTGAAATGGGAAAAAAATCAAACAAAATAAAAGAAAAAGAAAACAAACAGAAAGAATTTCTGTGTGCTTTTGAACTACTTGGAGCATTCCTTTGGCTAACAGATTCAAAGAACTGGAGACAACATGCACAAAACTGTGCTGAATAGGGATAAAAGAAACACAGATTCAATTCTTTTGCCCAGTTGAGTGCATCCTGCTGCAGCTTTCTGACAACACTCTGGTGCTATCACTTAGTGACTGTATAAAAAAGGTCTCTAAAGCCCTGGCCAGCACACACTTGCAGAGAGAACAAGCTGCCAGCCTCAAACATGTGTTTCAGCCCAGAGGTCTGATAATTACCATTTCTCTCTTGAAGCACTCAGAGGCCGTGATCATGGTCCAAGACTCCCCTGGAGTTAGGTGTTGACCCACCCTAAAGAGTAACATTTTACTTTTTAATAAGACAAAGCCAGTGGAAGCTGGCAAATTGTGGCTTTTATCTAACAGAACATCAGTTTTATTACTTAAATGTTTGCTTAAATGTGAGTGTTTGGGGAGTACCGTAACAGAGGCACTCATACGTGTGTACTCAGCTGTCCTTGGACAAAGAACAATTTGCTTCATAGAATCATAGAACCATTTGAGTTGGAAGATTCAACCCCCCTCCACTGAGCAGGGACATCTGCAGCTAGAGCAGGTTCATTAGAGCCCCATCCAACCTGGAATGTTTCCAGGGATGGAGCATCGAGCCCCTCTCTGGGGAACCTGGGCCAGGATCTCACCACCCTCAGTGCAAGAAAATTCTTTCTTCTCTCTAGTCTTAATGACCTCTCTTTTAGTTTAAAACCATCACCCCTTGACTTGTTGCCCTGCTAAAAAGATTGTCCCCATATTTCTTGTAGGCCCCATTTAAGTACTGAAAGACCTCAGTAAGCTCTCCCTGGAGCTTTCTCTTCTCCAAGCTGAACAGTCTCAACTCTTTTGGCCTGTCCTGACAGCAGAAGGGTTCCAGCCCTCGCATAATTTTTGTGGTCTCCTCTGGATCCACTCCAACAGGTTCATGTTTTTCTTGTGCTGACAACTCCAGATCTGGATACAAACAATTTGAAAGATTTCACTTTCCAAGACCAAATCATCACCTCCTGTAACTGAATGAGAGCCCCCTTCTCCTCCATTACAAATAAACAGTTTTTAGCATGAAGGTTTGAAATGTCCAATATGGAGAGTAACATTGAAAGAGATTAAAAAGTGTGAACAATAGTCCAGTTTATCGGAAGGAGTGAAAAACAACCTGTTTTTTCATTCCTGCTTTTAACTTATGCCAACTGCCCCAAACTCTGTTCTGGCAGCTAGGTATCAGCAAGCAAAAGATGGACGTTTCCAGTGACAGCCCTCGATCCTCAACCACATGCCTTGTCCTGGTCAGGGTGAAATGCTTACTTTGCCCATGCAGATTTTTAGGTTTGCAATCACAGTCCTCCAGTGATCACAGTGACCTTGGAACTATTTCTTGCTGGCAACAAGCTACAAAACAGCTACAGTCCAGCTGACGATGAGGCCTGTGGATTTGGTCAGTGTAATGATTTATATTTGGTGTGAGCATCACCCAGCTCCAAACAAAGCTGTGCCAGAACAGTGGTGAGAACTGCATTGCATTTCAATGAGAGCTTGAAAAGCTTTTTGAGCTGTTCAGCTGGTAAAGACATCTGCACTGACATCCCTTGTCCGTATTTCTAAAAGACACGTATCTCTAAGTGCCAGTGCACAATTTAAAGTTCACTGATGGCATGGAAAAATCAAGACAATACAGTCTTGGCCACAGATCTGTTGAATCTATTACCAAAAAGAACCAAAGAAACACCCGAAGAAAACATTCAGCACAGATGACTTCAATGAGACTTGCCCCGTCTCCTGCAGCAAGTTAATTTCCCACAGAAAATAATTGACACAGGAATGACAGTTGCAACCCTTTTGTGAGAGAGAGAGACTGTCTCTATATCTCAAAACATATTTTCATGAGATTCTGGAATGGAGTTGGTCTGGGATAATTGTTGCTGGAGACACTGAGAGGCACTGAAAGAACCAGCAGGCATTTTTAACTAAACCCAAGAAATTCTTAAAATGTAAAACACAGTGTGAAAGGAAAGGAAAAAAAAAAAAAGAGAGAGAAGAAAGGAAAAAAAAACCACCCACTAACCTCCCACCCCAAACCCTGCAGTTGTGAAACAAAAAGGAGCCCTCTGAAGATAGACAGTAAAGTCGACTCCCTGCAACTGAGAGTTCTTGCAGTCAAGAAAAGATGCAAGTGTGAATTTTTCTTTCCTCATGCCCTGAAAAAAAGTCTTTGATATTCTGGAGGGAATTAAAAAAAAATAAAAAATTGAAAGCAACTGAACTTCACTAACAGCCTTCTCCCCTTCCCTGCCCCTTGGCAAAAGTGTTGGTATTAATTGATGCAGTTACTGTGTAAAACTGGTCAGATATTTTCTGATAGAATGCTTTGAAAATGCTGTTTTGCCTGATATCAATTGTTTTTCTGGAAGTTTCTTGTCCCCTTTCAGAAGTCTAATCTGTCTGATTTATTCGTATTTCTTAATGCTCAGAATTTTACCCTTTAGGTACCACCCAGATTAATTGTGGAGCTGTGAAAGGGGCCTAGAAATGTGTGATGCTCAGATGGGAATGCCAACACCTGCAGAAGATCTGTAGACATCTTTTAAAAGCAACAACAGAAATCAGCAAAGCACTTGCCTCAATTGCTTCTGGTTATTTATTACTTATGTAGAATATTCAAGAGTAAGTTAAAACACAAGTAATTCTTTTACCGAGTACACATTTCAGTCATCAGATGGTTTTCCCTGCCTCCAAAAGGTACTGAAAAGAGAATATCCTTACCTTCGAAATCCTTTTTTTATCATAGTAAATCCAGGTAGATTTTAAGCCTTTCCTCTACAGCATTTAGCAAGAGTCATATACGTAGTGTGGGGAGGAGAGCAGATCTTTTGTGAGATAGCATACAGGAATTTTTCTTCTCTTTTCAATTGTTCCTCCTAGACAGTTACTTTTGAGGTTCCTTTTCAATCTTTGACTGGGAATAAGACACATGAAGGGTGGGAACACCTTACTCCATAGTTTGTGAACGGTTCCCCAGCACTGCTGTTCTCACAGCTGCTTTGTGGCTCACACACTGAAGCAATTAAAATTGACATCAGCTGCAAAAATGGCCGCGATTTCCCATTAAAAGTGATTGGTTTTCATCTCCAAGAAAAAAAAAAAAGTATAAAGGATTTTGCATTTGATATTTCATCTTTGGTCTGTACAGTTAAGACTCTTATGCACCTATCAGAGACATAATGTTGCCTCAAGAATGAGATTTCCTCTAAGCATCTGTTTCAGCTAATTGAATATTCTCTTACTGTATGCAAGCAGTCCATTGTCTGATGAATACATGTTATTTAATTTTTGAACAACATGTCAGAGACTCCTATGGCTTCTGTATGCAAATTCTTCATGGCTATAAAAGAGCCATCATTTTAGCATCTCAATGGATAACTTTTTAAGGGATAAGGCAGATAGATAATGAATTTATTATATTTTAAAAAAAATAAATAAAAGCTTGATTTAGCACCGAGAACAATTAAGTAGATCTGAAAAGCTTGCAGAATTAAGAGCACTGGCAATGCTGATTGGGCTTACTCACAAAGAGCCTTTGTTGTGGACACATTGATATTCTAGATAAGTCCAGATACTTCTAGTTTTTTTTGTTGTGGCTTTTTACTCCTGATTTGCTTTAGAGGTTTTTATTTCTTTCTTTTTCTTTCCTTTTTTGCTTTTTTTTCTGAGGTTGTCTGAGGTTTTACAGTAGCAGTTCTGAGATGTACAAATTACAGTGCTAGACACAAAATGAAGTGGAAATGGGAAATTAGTGTACTGCACAGTAAAAGCTGGCTGATAGATGGCTGCAGTTCACTTTAGCTTGCTTTGAAAACAATGCTGCTTTAAAAGTCATCTTTGTGATCTGACTTTGCTTTTCACTTAGGAAAGAAAAGAGAAGAAAAAAAAAAACAACACAAAAAAGGCTTGTTTTTAGCTTGAATTAACTTGACATCATTACTCTGAGATAAAACCCTAGCAAAGACAAGGCAGTTTGGCACTTTTGCACAGGTTACCCACTTTAAATCAAAGCCTTCCTGAAGAGACAGCCTCAGGCTGGTGTAAATCAGGAGCAGCCAGCCCAGGGGCTGGGAGAGCACACTCTGATCCAGATGCATATCCAGTCTCATGACTATCAGAGCACAGGAGGTTGCTGTGGCTACAGAGGAAAAAAACATAAGACTTTTTCAGAACGTTTCCCACAAGTCAGTGATGTCCAACACTGGTGGATTTAACAAGTGTGCTTCCAGCTGACTTATAAATATAGAATCGTAGAATTGTTTAGGTTGGAAAAGACCTTCAAGATCGTAGAGACCAACCATTAACCCAGCACTGCCACCACTAATTCTTGTCCCTCAGCACCACATCTACATGGCTTTTAAATCCCTTCAGGAATGGTGACTTCACCACCTCCCTGGGCAGCCCGGGCCAGGGCTTGACAACTGTTTCAGGGAAGAAATTTTTCCTAATATGCAACCTAAACCACCCCTGATGCTGCTTGAGGCTGTTTTCTCTCTTCATGTTGCTTGTTACTTGGGAGAAGAGACGAATACCACCTGGCTCCAACCTCCTGTCAGGGAGTTGTAGAGAGTGAGAGGGTCTCCCCTGAGCCTCCTTATCTCCAGGCTGAACAAGCCCAGTGCCCTCAGCTGCTTCTCAGAAGTCTTGTGTTGTGGGCTTCATTTCCCATCTTTGGGCACACCTGATGAATATGAGTATGAATGACTGGGCAGGCGACACGGTATCCAAAAGCCCTAACAAGCCCAGTTTATCATGGATGCAATCTGTTTGCCTGCCTATCATCCAATCTGTTAGTGACAGTAGAGTTGAAATATTGGTTATGATAGTCCTGAAATGGCCAAAGGCAAAGCTCCTCCATCATGGATGAGCAATGCAAGCACTGGATGCACAGTCTACAGGAAATGTCCATTGTAATGGTAAGACTGATACAAACCTTCCCTCAGTCAGCCCTTTCCCAACTGGATGAATGATTGTCTCTGTTAAAGCTGTTTGATAATGCTTTAGACCTATCCTGCATTTCTATGAGGTGACACATTTTCAGTGATATTCAAGAACAATTCTGGCTGCAGCGAAAGCAGTTAATAATAGTCCCTTGAGGCCCTCCAAAGACAAGTATTTTTTTGATTTATTTTTTTTTTTAAGATACCAGACCAGCATTTTTCCAGTGACCTCATGCAATGCAGAATTTGCAAAGGATTTTGTTTCTCATACAAGAATTAAGTGCTGTGGACAGGTTAGGCACTTGCGTTTTACTAAAACTGTGGAGATTTTTTTCACATGCTGATTTATTCAGTATTCTTTCTGGTACACAGAAGAGCTCAAATGCTAGAAACACTTTTGGACCAGTCGCTTGGAGGACTCAGGGCAGGTTACGGCTGTTACAGGGGATGCAGAGAGTTCTTTAGTCATAATCTTTGTGTGCATCTGGAATGCAATCTGGAAAATGAAAAATCTGGAGTCTCCGTAGTTTGCTGGGTATATCCCCTTGTGCAAAGCATAAGCCTCAAGAAATAACTGACATAATGCAGCAAATTCCCACCTTTTCTTCCTGTTTCTGGTATGGAAATAGGTATGTTTTGTAGTCATTAAAAGGAATGGCCACACTGTGTCTTTTCTGACCTGCTTATCATAATTAAAATTGACCTGCTTATCATAATTAAAAAGACCTGTTTTTCTCATGATTTAGGTTATGTAAGATGTGAGTTATTGCCTAGGTACAGACAGATTCTGCAAAAATTTGCTGCTTCATCAGCCAGGAGACTGTGCTGATGTGTGTGATCCTGCTATGAGGGGATCACTACTATATGTCCCCAGCTTCTCCAGAGCACATCTGGCCTTATATATCTCATAGAATCATACAATGATTTGGGTTGAAAGGGACCTTAAAGATCACCTCGTTCCAACCCCCTGCCATGGTCAGGGACACCTCCCAGTAAACTAAGTTGCTCAAAGCCCCGTCCAGCCTGGCCTTGAACACTTCCAGGGATGTGCATCTATAGCTTCTCTGCGCAACCTGTGCCAGTGTCTCACCACTCTCGCAATAAAGAATTTATTCCCTGCATCTAATCTAATTATACCCTCTTGTAGTTTGAAATTGTTACCCCTCATCCTATCTCCTCCTTCCTTCATTATCCCTGTTCCTTTGCTGAATGTTTGCTTTCTCTATTTGATGCTTAAATCAAAAATTTCCAGGGCAAGGCTATTACTTGACAAGCTTATGTCATGCCTGTGCCCCTTTCTACTCTATTAGTGATAACAACAGTGATAGTAGCACAAACTATCACACTGATAGTGCTTTAGAGAAGAAATGGAATTAAGGGTGAAAACAATGCTATTGGGGACGACCCAGAGTATAAGAGAGATCCAGTAAAGCTGGCAGATATACCACAGCATCCTACAGAGAGCTGGATGCCAAGTGCCTCTCTCTGGGGTATCTGAAGTAGCATTGGACATCTGTATGTCTTTAGACAGCTGAATGCTGACTTGGTTGACCTATCCAAAGTCACAGATTATAACCTGCTTATCTGAACCCATTTCCTTAGCCATATGATCCAACCTTCATCTCAAATCCTCCCTTCTCAAAGACAAAAAGTGTGCTCGGGTGCTTGCTGCCAAATTGAATCTTCTAGAAATACGTGCTGCCTCACACTAGTGAGGCCTGGAAGGTTACAATCAAGCTCCCGGTAAAAGTAACTGGGAAAATAAAGGAATGGCAGCAGATTGTTCTCACAAGCGGTAGTTTATCATTGGGTTTGACAAGGAGACTGTTAGCAGGAAGAGTGGATCCACATGGGAGATGAGGTAATGCAAGCAGAAGCATTAAGTTTCTGTGGGTCACATTTTCATAGCTGATGGCACAAAATGCAATTAGAGAGGGAAAAAAAATTAGATTTAGTGACTTTCCATCCATAAACACATGTGCTTAAGCTGCATTTTGCACCATCTGCACAGTCAAATGCAATGTATAGAGTAACTGTTTAATTTGAGAGACCAGCTCCTCAAATCTTAGACCAAGATAAGAAATCAAGACCAGTTATCTCAATGTGGAGGAGATTAAAGATTAGAGAGCTCTTTTTAAATATTCATAGAGCACTTCAAGTACTCCATGAATATCAATGCAAAAAAAAAGACAACAAAAAAAACCAAGCAAAAAACTCCTCTGTTCCAGTGGTCCTTGGCTAAGGTTTCATTCTGAACTACAGACTCATTGAAGATTTTATATTCTGACTTAGTCAGGACCAGGGAGGGAGGATGGTTCTTTCATTGTAATTAAGATAATTTCTGTCTGAAATGGATATTTTTCCTGCAACCTTGTTACACTGTCCATATCCTTAAATTTACATAACCTTTCTAATGTCCACTCACCATGTGACATCTCAGTTTATTCTTCAGTTTTAAAAGGAAATAAATTGTTTAGAATACTTATCTTGGCCTAAGATTGTGGGGAGTTGGAGACTCCAGGTTGGTAATCTGCCAAATGAGGCTCTAATCTCTACTTGAGCTTCTGGGAATTACAGTAATGTTCTTTTTTTTCTGATAGTGATGGGGAAAAATGTTTACTTTTGTCAAAAATTATGTTCAAGGAAAGGGTAATCAGGTTATAGTGATGCAATATTTCGGTTTAGATAGCTCCATTTTCAAGTATCTGCAGCCATAATAATTTTTAAAATCTCAAAAATTAAGAAAATAAATGTACAACCCCATTAATTTTTGTTTGTTTGCTTGTTTGTTCTTCAATGTGACAGAAAAAAAATCTGTGAGTCCTTTGTCAATCCTCTGTTTGGCTGCTACTGAGAAATGAAATATTATTCATTTCTCTATGAATGTATTTCTAATATGGTGTAAGTGACGTCCAGAATAATAGTTGTGAGTGCAATTGTGTTATCTGAAAGGGACGGGCGTGAAGGAGAGGTGGGGATGGAGTGGAAAGAGATTGCTTTAACCCTCAACTGAAACCTCACTGGAGATTTCTAACTGAACTTCTCTCACGTAACAGTTCAGTGTTTGATTTAAGTTAGTTATCTTTAGAAATAGTGAAGTCAAGGATGTTTTTTACAAGGCTATTCATCTTGCATTGAGATAGATAACCAAACCAGCAGCCTTAATCGCATCAGGAGAGTCTACCTCCTTCCAATCAAGGAGTTACTTAGTGAGGTATCCCTTAATTAGACTATATTTGATGTCTGGCTGTTGGATAAGTGCTACTAAAGTGAATATTTCTGAAAAACAGACTAAAACCACATCACAAAGAATATTCACATTGACAGAAAGACATATAAATGACAGGCATCATCATTAACAAATCATCTTCTATGTGTGCTATAAAAATAATTAATGACCCAATTTTTTTTCTGCAGTACTTCAGACACCTAACGTGTGTGAGCAGGCTCAGAAAATCCCAGGAAATACCTGTTTGTATCTGTAGGAACCTGGAGATCTTTGAAAAACTGGGAGATTTAAAACTACTGTCCTGTGTTTTAGCCTTTATTATGTGAACTTTTCTGCTGTCCTGTTCATTCCTTAAACTAATGAAACATAATGTGGTAGAAGGAGGGGTTTTTTTTCTCCAAATGTTTGGAAGCTACCTAACAGCATTTACAAACTACTTTTTGATTGGAATTATTCAAAGACAATGATTTGTTAATGCCTCTAATGTAAGTACAAATCCAGTTTGTCAAAGACTGGATTTGCCAAACAAACCACCATCTTCGACAGTTTGTAGTAACCTACTCAGCATGTATATGTTGCAGGGATTCTAAAACTTGGACTACTGAGCAACAGGAAAAGGATGCTGGCAAATCCCATAACATTGCTTTTGTCTTTAAATAAAATAGTGTGAATTCAACATAAAAACAGATATCAAGCATGTTGCCTGATAATTTGGCTTGGATGTTAATCAATAACATGTTTACTCAAGTGAAACATGGTGATAGATACACTGAATCAAAGGTACATTGTGATTCACTGTAAAATCCTCAGAGTGAAGTTGGCTTTTTTTTTTTTTTTTGTCCCTAATTGAGACTCTTTCATTACTTGAACGGAGACAATAAAAAAAAATTTCTTTAAGGAACCTTATCATTCAAACTCTGGATTTATCAAAGTCTACGCAATGAGCCTGAAGTTTTTTTCAAGGCCAGGTTGGATGGGACTTTGAGCAACGTAATCTAGTGGGAGGCGACCCTGCCCATGGCAGGGGTACTGGAACTAAATGATGCTTAAGATTCCTTCCAATCCAAATTATTCTGTGATTATATAACATTATTATATAATTATTTATGTTTAAGATCTCACTTGGAGTACTGTGTCCAGCTTTGGAGCCCTCAATATAAGAAGGACATGGTCCTGATTGATAGAAGAAGTCCAGAGGAAGGCCACAAAAATGATCAGTGGGTTGAAACACCTCTCCTACGAGAACAGGCTGAGAAAACTGGGATTGTTCAGCCTGGAGAAGAGAAGGCTCTGGAAAGACCTAACAGCGACCTTCCAGTACCTGAAGCAAACACTTCTCACAGCA
>VWZK01019956.1:211889-222507 GCA_013396935.1 Baryphthengus martii
TGATTTGTTAATGCCTCTAATGTAAGTACAAATCCAGTTTGTCAAAGACTGGATTTGCCAAACAAACCACCAACTTCGACAGTTTGTAGTAACCTACTCAGCATGTATATGTTGCAGGGATTCTAAAACTTGGACTACTGAGCAACAGGAAAAGGATGCTGGCAAATCCCATAACATTGCTTTTGTCTTTAAATAAAATAGTGTGAATTCAACATAAAAACAGATATCAAGCATGTTGCCTGATAATTTGGCTTGGATGTTAATCAATAACATGTTTACTCAAGTGAAACATGGTGATAAATACACTGAATCAAAGGCACATTGTGATTCACTGTAAAATCCTCAGAGTGAAGTTGGCTTTTTTTTTTTTTTTTGTCCCTAATTGAGACTCTTTCATTACTTGAACG
Source organism: Baryphthengus martii (assembly GCA_013396935.1). NCBI lineage: Eukaryota > Metazoa > Chordata > Aves > Coraciiformes > Momotidae > Baryphthengus > Baryphthengus martii. The sequence goes on from VWZK01019956.1 coordinate 212,297, forward strand.
GAGACAATAAAAAAAAATTTCTTTAAGGAACCTTATCATTCAAACTCTGGATTTATCAAAGTCTACGCAATGAGCCTGAAGTTTTTTTCAAGGCCAGGTTGGATGGGACTTTGAGCAACGTAATCTAGTGGGAGGCGACCCTGCCCATGGCAGGGGTACTGGAACTAAATGATGCTTAAGATTCCTTCCAATCCAAATTATTCTGTGATTATATAACATTACTCGTAGAAAGATAATTATTTATGTTTAAGGTCTCACTTGGAGTACTGTGTCCAGCTTTGGAGCCCTCAATATAAGAAGGACATGGTCCTGATTGATAGAAGAAGTCCAGAGGAAGGCCACAAAAATGATCAGTGGGTTGAAACACCTCTCCTACGAGAACAGGCTGAGAAAACTGGGATTGTTCAGCCTGGAGAAGAGAAGGCTCTGGAAAGACCTAACAGCGACCTTCCAGTACCTGAAGCAAACACTTCTCACAGCAAAACAGCGAAAATACAAACCCTGCTGAACATACTTCCCTAAGTATCTACAGCCTTTCTATTTGACCAAGGATCAGAAAGAAAGCTGAGCCCCTGATGAAAGTGCCTAGGAAGTCACTGGGGCTGCTGTTCTGCTTTACTCTGCAAGCAGTAAGCCACAAATTCAGAAGTGCTCAATTCTTCCTGTGAAATTTATAACCAAATTTTCCAGCTTAGTTCACTGCCTCATGTCCAATGTCCTGAGGAAAATCTAGCCTTTAAAGTCATTCTTCTTGCGTGACTTTCACTCAAGTCCATATTTTAGTGGTCTCTGAAGGCTTAAAGCCAGCCCAAAGGACATGTCAGGCTGAGGGATGAAGGCAAAAGCTAGACAAAAGGAATTTGGGCTTATTTTGCTTCCTACATGGTAGCTGAGTGATTTGGAAAACCTTGGCTTTAATCTCAGTTCTCCATCTGTGTGATGGAGAATTCTTCTTTCTTCCACTGTTTATACATCCTGTGTGCTTAGAGTTTAAACTCTTTAAGACAAGGAAACGCAATAGGACCTTGATCCTGGTAAAGTTCATGGATGCTTCAATAATACAGATAGTGCAGGATCACCTCTATTCCTTCATGCATATAGTGTACTGATTTTTCCCTTTTAGTGAGTTCCCCTTTTCTTTTTTTCCTCTTTTCTTGATCTCTTTGATGGATAAAGAAGATATATGTTTATGAGGTCAGAGACATAACAGATAAAGAGCAATTTAGGTGTGCAGTGGTGTAAAGAAATCTGAACAAAATATCAATTCGCAAAGGAAAAAAAAAATTCAAAAGATGAATAAGAAGCTGAAGAAAGACCATATTTGAAAGAAAACTCCTTTCTGATGGAGATGGAAGATCAAAGGCAAATGATCTTTATAATTAAAAAGAAGTAGCCAAGCAGAAGAGCAACATGATTTTGTTCTAAATTAGTAAAGGGGAGAAACAATTAAATAGACTTAATAAGAAAGATGGAGAGACAGATAGAGAGAATTATAAGTCAACAGAAAACAATGATAAGAAAGAGAAAGTTAGGGCGAGTAGGAATTAACAAAAAAGGAAGAGCCTTTGCAGCCTAAATAGCCCACACAGCAGAATACTATTTTAAAGAGACAAATCTCTACTTCCTTGAAGCTCGATGGAAAAACTTGGTATGAAAGTCTCACCTGTTTTCTTACCTATCCGCTCTGCAGTTTTAATTGACAGCCCTCTCTCCCAACAAAGTTTTGTCCCTGCTTCCCCCACCACAGTCTTCCCTTATTCATAGGGCAAGAATCTGGAGCAAGTGAATAGCCACCACCACTGCCTTGTGTCCGTCAAGGTTCTGCTCATACCCATTTGCCTCGTACAGCATACTGAGGGTGCAGAAATAGTAAACTCTGATGAAATTTCACTTTATTAAGCTTCTCATTTTATCTCAATGTCAGAAGTAAAGCAGGAAACCCTGGCTCTGCAACATTTGTGGAAAGTGCGTTTAAAACCTCTGAGAGGTAGCACTTGAAAATCGTGATCAACTAGCTTACTACTGCAAGGTAAGGATAAACTTTTTTGATGTCAATTTTTTTCCTGCCTAAGAAAAGATCATTCCAGTTCTGCTTTCCATTCTGCTGTCAAGGCCTATATGTTGCAGTCCAAAGAAAGATCATAATTTTTGTTATGAAGCCAAGAAAGCTCACACATGTTATCATTCATTAGGGAACTGATGAAACCAGGCTTTTGGTCCATTTCTTACCAAAGGAAATCTAGGCAGCAACATCTGTGCAGAAAATGCATTTTCAAGGCAGAGTTCATTTTAGTGGTGGCCCTGTATGAGCAGGTGCTTAGCAATATGCTAAAATCCGTTTTAAAATGCTGGCTTGAAACACCAGATGAAGGTAAGCTGGGCATACACTCCTAAAAATGTAGGCCAGGAGTAGCTGGGTAATTTTCCTTCTTTGAATTTGAAATGCAGAATCATACTCACTGGCTTTCCAAACTAAACCTGTGTATGGCAGAATGCATGTAAACCTCGCTGCAAAATAAACGTGTTGCAGCCACCCTCCCCTACACACACACAGAAATAAAGAACTTTTGTATACGCATAATTCAAAGCAATTTTCATGGCAATTTTCTATCTTGTCTGTCATTTGAAGTATAAGTAAATGTCCCAGAAGTGCATAAATCATAATCCTTACTTTTCCATGGCATAAAAAACCCCTCCCGTTTTCTTTTGTAAAATGTTTGCTAAAGACCTTGATTCATTCTTACATAGACACAGAAAGTGAAGACCTGTCTGTAACCTGTGAGGCACAAGAAATGAATGTTAAAGAATGCATGATGGGTCCCAGTTAGCATAAAATATTAATAACATGAGTAAGGCTATGTGGGTATTGCAAGTCTGCTGCCATCTAAATAGAGCACATTGTCTGCTAGCGAAGTCGTAATACAAATGTTTCTTCTGCATGTTCTTAAACTCCCCACTCGCAAAAAGCCTGTGAAAATTTAGCATCTTCTGTTGTTTAGGGTTTTTTTATAAAAAGAGAAAATCCTTTTGTCTTTAAGTACTAGCTATAAGAGAATGCTGGAGATCAGGTCTCCTGGGAATTCAAAATACAGAGTTACTTCTTTTTTTTCTGCTATAGAATCATATAATGGCTTAGATTGGAAAGGACCTCAGAGATCATCTAATCCAACCTCCCAATAATCTAAGGTGAATGAAAATCCATCTTGAAATGCAGAAGAAACCCAGGGTGCTTTCTAAGCATCCTACTTTCAGAAGCAAAACCACTGGATTGTATGATAATATACAGGCTATCAGCAAATCTCTCCCAGGAATTTAGCCTGCAGGATGCTCCAAATGGCATGAAAAGAGTTTGAAATTTAGACTGGGGTTAGATTGCTCTGAACTAAGCATAAGGTATGGCACCATCTATAAAAAGAGTATTTGTGAAAGAAGGATCTAAGCACTTTAAATCAAGCTCACACTTTCAATATTGACAAGTGGTGTCTAAAAGTCATAAGCCAGCCCCAAAGATGCTTGGCCGATAATTAATCTATTAAAACTGAACACGTTGTTTCTAGCTCTGCAATTGCATTTGGGTTACATCTGCAAACTTTCCTTCTCATCACAGTATTTTCTCATTTCCTCGATACCACACTTCACATGCCTTGATTTAGCCTGGTGGCATCCTACCATCAGAAGTGGCAGCATCTCAACAGTGTAATCCTACATAGGGCACTCTGGGATCCAGGATGAGAAATACTTTATCAATGTACAATCATAATTACTGTAGTCAAAGATTCATGCACATCTGTCAGTGCAAAACTTGCATCAGAATTTTTTTCAGAAGGTCATTTTCCTTTCATCACCTCACATCAGCATTTCACACAAGACTGCCTTCTCCTTCACAAGGTATGACAGGGAATGTTTCAGGTCTTACCAGATGGCCACTATTACAGGACTGGGAATACTTAGATGATAATTCCTTGGTTAATTCTGTGTTTGTATCAGCTCTTTTCAACCATTACAGTCAGTGAATGACTTTCTTCCTCTCTTATAGTGGTATTCAGTTATTTTAAAACCACTGACTAGGCTCAAACGTCACTACAAAGTCTGAGTGTATGTAATAACAAATCACAAGCATATTTTAGTTTGAATCTTCTGTTTAAGGACTGCAAAGAATTTCACAAGAAATCTAATGTTTGAAGCAATGCTCATGAAAGTGTTAACTTGAAAAAGGCAGTCTTAGAAAGGAAACTGCTGGGAATTTGCCTATGATGAATGTAGGGCAAGATCTACCATTGTGACTTTACAATATTCCTCACGTGGTATATTAAATGTCGTTGTCATGTCCCATCTGACATGATCTCATTTTTAACTTAGATTTTGTCAGTGATAGTTAGGACTTTGTGTGTAAGCGAAGACAGTCTCAGCCCTGGGCACTGATTGTGCCTTCTAGGAAAGCAACCAGTGTTTTGACTGTAGATCTTATGTGAATCACCCTCTACTCTCATTTGTGAAGGAATTTGTTGTGTGAATGAGCAATAATGTTTTGTTAATAGGCTAAGATTATTGGATTAATTTTATTTTGGTAAGTAGTATACCAAAACACTGACAAGCGATCGGTTATGACATGTGGCATGAAGTACTTGGACCCCAGACCTTGCTCAGAATGTCCCAAATCTTTTTGCACTTACGGCTAAGAAAACACCCAAATACCTAATGTTCACAGGTTTAGTTTCGTCTGGTCAGAGACTCTCTGATTCCTATCATGACAAGTAACAGTTCAACTCACTTGTTATCTGTACTAGTCTGGGAACACTTCGCAGCAAAATATATATCTTGCTCATTAGCATCCCAGTCACAAGAGTCATCTTTCTAATTATCATCCTGACAAGAATATTTGAACAGGTATCTTCTCTGGGATTACATGGCAAATCCCTGTCCCTTATAGACATAATATTCACTAGACCTTTTTTTTCATTCAGTATTGCATTAACCTTCTGTCATGGATGAGCATTTTTTAATTCTTAGCTTCTTACAGCTCTTTAGTTTCTTAGGGTACATTGACATCACACAGTGGTGTGGAGCAAGTATCTTCTTAATGTATCAGAAGCTGGTCCACCTAATGAACAGGAAAAAAATATAGCTAAATCAGAATTCAGGTGAAAAATAAGACTTCCTATAGCTATTGCAACACTACCCTAAGTTTTTGTATCGTAGGGAAGACCTAAAATGGCATTTCAATTTGATGCTGTATCGTTTTGCGTCAGGTGAACCAGATGGTTTTTTCTGTGCTATCTCTGCTCTCAGCTCAGATGTTGTCTTTGTACCATGCATACAAAGAGCCTTTACTCTTCCTAGAAGGTGTCAAAATAACTATAGGTCTCAGTAGTCTATTAGGATTGTGACTCTTCAAGGACAAATCTGCTCCAGAAGATGATGCATGTTTTTGGCAGAAGTCCTTTTTTTCTCTTCAATCTAGGTGATGGAGTTCTTAATCTCGATGCTTTTGCATGTGCCCAGAGTCAAATGGCCTGAGCCACAGTTGTTGGGGAATCCTCCTTGTCTACTTCGGGCTATTCTAGGCATTTAGCTTTTATGATCCAGGGGATTAAAGATCAGAGCCTGAGTTCCCATATGTACAGACAATGGCAGGACTAGGTCAGTCTTTCGACTGGTGTGTGAAACTGAGTTAATGGTGAAACCCATCCAAAGCAGTTTGAAAGATGGGTGGAGAAAGTAATCTAAAGTGCCTGATCTGAATGCCCAGTTCTGTTTTGTTCTAAGATATTATTCCATCCCAAAGAGTAGATTTATAAGAATAATTAGAAATTCAACGAACTTTTAAATTAATAAATACTTTAAATACTGAGAATCTGAACAGACAGTGTATTTAGTTTGTGCGGCAAGGTTTTGGTAGCAGGGGCCTATGGGGTGAGGCTACAGGAGTGGCTTCTTTGAGAAACTGCTAGAAGCTTCCCCCATGTCCAATAGAGTCAGTGCCAATTGGCTCCACAGTGGACCCGCCACTCTCCAAGGCGAGCCCATCAGCAGCGGTGGTAGCATCATGCTGAAGCAGGAGAAGCATGTGAGGAGTCCTTCCCCTGAGGAGGAAGAAGCAGCAGAGATGTGTGATGAAAACCCCACAAACCCCATTCCCTTTCCCCCTGTGCTGCTGTGGGGAAGGAGGTAGAGAAATGAGGAGTGAAGTTGAGCCTGGAATGAAGGGAAGAGTAGGGTGAAGGTATTTAAAGATTTGGTTTTATGTCTTTATTACCCTGTGCTGATTTGATTGACAATAAAAGAAAATAATTTCTCAGAGTTGTGTCTGTTTTGCCCATGACAGTAATTGCTGAGTGGTCTCCACCCGTCCTTATCTTGACCCACAAGCCTTTTATTATACTTTTTCTCCCCTGTCCAGCTGAAGAGGAGGGTGATAGAGTAGTTTTGGTGAGCACCTGGCATCCAGCCGAGGCTAACTCATCACAGATGGAAAAATCATAGGAATAAGATGCCAAAGCTGTAAAAAAGACATCCAAAGCGTATTAGAGACCAAGGCAGGAAGGGAGCCTGGGTTGTTTTGCTTCTTCATTATCTGCTTTCAGCAGGTAGAAAGAAAGTTCAGGCTACAGATTCCCTTATGTCTCTTTTCCTTTTCCCACAGTCGCAGAAAAGTATGTGCTCCTTGACTATCTTTTGTGTGTGTGTGTCCATTTAACACCAGGCCTTTTATTTCCTTCTTTTAAATCTGTAGTTTTACTTATGAAGATGAAAAACCTCTACCCCTGTGGAAATAGCCTTTTGCAAAGGCCAGTGTCACCAAGGTGAAAGAAGTTACACCACAAACACATGTTTTATGATTGGGAAGAGAAAAAAAAAAAAAAAGCTGAACTTGCTAAGTCGTGTGGGAGATACAGACTTTAATAAGGGCATAGATTCAGAGCTGCCAATTCCCTGCCTGAATTTCTTTCAATGTCAGCAAAACACGTTTGTGTTGGACTTTTTCAATTGCCTTGAGTTCAGTACAAGATTAGCCTGGCACTAATCTTTGAAATTGGGAATGACCCTAACATTTACTGCGAGATGAACTCAGACACAAATACGGGAATTATTTGAATGTCATACAATTACCTCCACTCTCCTGTGTGTGGGTGTACGTATAGCTAAATAAACGAGGCCTTATTTTTGTCCTGTTAAAAGAGCCCATGGAAGCTTTTTCCAGTGTGAGGCTGACAAATCGAGTGTTTACTTTTCTATAGAGGCAATCAAATTTTGCCTGCTTTTAAATCCCCCTCTTCATTTTCAGCTTCCTCTCCCTTGCTTAATATTGTCTCCAGGCGAACAACATCTTTCTGTCTTCTGCATTCAATTATGTATCTGACGCATAGTGAAGTAGGAGAAGGTAAAATATATAAACTCAGGAAGGCTTTCCATGTTCTCAAACCAACCAGCTGGTTATTCCATATCACAATCATGTTCTGACCTCTTAGCCAACAAACTGTTTCCCAAATGTGGCAAAACTATTAACGCAGAAAAACCTCAATAAAAAGATACGACCCTTATTCTGACCCTTTCAACTTTCAGATCTAGCACTACCAGGCCTTCTCCAGGGCTCTGCAAAAGTTTCAGGATCTGTCTGTGCTGATCATATTACCAATGCAACACCTTCCCTTGTTATTTATTCCTAGTGTCAATATGTCATTGAATAGTTCCAAAAGTGGCAGGAATGTATCTGGTAAATCAAATGATCTGAGAATCAATCTTAAATTCCACTGGTCACATAAGAATATGCTTCATTTCTACTTCTGCCACAAAGCATTTAATCATAGGCTTAACTTGGAGTCCCATCAAAGGCAATTACTGTTAAGTACTTGTTTAGATGCTCAACTGAAGACTCATGACCTTCAGAAAAGAAGCCCAAGTTTTCATTGGAGGTATTTTTTGCTTTTGGGTGGTAAGAAGTGATTTGTGACATGGAAGGTATTGTCAACTCTTACAAATTAATTAATTACAGGTAAAGATAATCCCTGTTGTAAAGTGAGTATTCATTGAATTGACAGCTCCAGTCCTTTCTTTAAGCATTAGAGTGGTTTAAATATATAGTAGGATAGTTACCATATTTCCTTCTTTTGAGATATTTGAGCTGATCTCTCTTAAAGCTCAGTAATTTCCTTTTGATAAAGGTAATTTTTACTGCTCTCTCTAAAAGAGAATGACCAAGTACTCACGTTGAAATGTTTGTTTCTTAAAACACCAACCACATAACATCCTGCTTCATTTAGGGATGAATAATGAATATTGTTGAAAATAAAGTGAATTTTTAAATACATAAGCGAAATTTCAGGGGCATGCATGTACAATACAGAAATTAAAGTAGCTCTGCTTGTTCCCCTAAGACTTGATTGTAGCAAAGCAACAATAGCTTTACTCTTCCAGAAAGATGATGCAGATCCCAGTTTGGCAATACTTTTCAATACCTGTTAACTTTAACCTTGGGTGTTCTTTTTTTTTTTCTTCCCCTTTTCAATGAAGGAGAATAATCACACATACAAGCTTAACTATGAAACCTTAGCCACATAGAGTGCCCTGTTATGAGCTGTGAGGAGACCATTTCATGTTTCTGCATGCAAATAATCTAGATTCATCCTTGGCTGCATTTCAAGGCCAATAACTTTCCAAGGAAACTTTCCTATATGAACTTGTGTGTGTTTGATCCTACTCCTATACATAATTTATAATTATTTATTTGTCTTATAGAACCATAAAGCTACAGTGCCAGAATGGGATTCTTCTGTGTTAGGTACTGTGGAAAAACACTGAAAAGACAGATCTTTCCTAAAATACTGAAGAGTAAAAAGAGACCAAAGACAAGTGAATACAATTACCCTGGGAAAGAGAGGAAAAGAAAAGGATAGTGCTGTTCAGTATGACAGGACAGTCTTCTCTGAAATTTCAGAGGTAAGAAGCACATCTAGGAATGCATTTACCTGTCACAGCTACATTTGCCCTAACATCATCGCATCTTCCTGTTTGTATAAAGGGTAAGAAAAGAAAACCTGTGGAGAATTCATATATCTGCTCACCAACTGCTCATGGAGCTTACGTCATGAGCTTAAACTAGATGCTAGGCATGCCTATACATACCTAACACAGCTGAAGCTAGAGAAGATGAATCCCAAGTGATGGGAATTTGAATGAGAATTTTGCCTTGAAGTCCAGTAGGAAAGGCTGGGATTTTTTATTTTATTTTAAGGTATGTCAAGATAACTGTTCTCTGCCCCCAATGAAGATTCCTTGCCTGAAGGACAATACAAGCATAAAATACTGTCTGAAATCATGGATGAGCACAAGAATGGCTACAGAGAATGAAGCTAGCCCAGAGGGATCACACGAAGGGATTCTAAGCTCTGTTCTAACCTTGCTGAACTTGAACTGGTACATAATCACACACATACATATTGATGTTAGCTTGCCTGGAGGGAGATTCTGGAGTAGAGAGATCATCCACAAGAGAAAGGCAGATCAAGATCAAGAAGGACCAAAGAAAATGGTCTTAAGAAACCTAAGAGATATTTAGCAGATGGGAGGAAGAGGCATGGTAGAAACTAGAGGTAATCATACAATGATAGAATAAAATCATAGAACAATTAAGGTTAGAAAAGACCTCTGGGATCATCAAGTGCAACCTACTACTCAATGGCTCCATGATCACTAGACCATGCCCTGAAGTGCCATATCCAATCACCCTTTGAACACCTCCAGGAATGGTGACTCTCACTTCCCTGGGCAGGATGTTCCAATGTCTAACCACTCTTTCAGTAAAGAAATTCTTCCTAATGTCCAATCTAAACCTCCCCTGGCACAGTTTGAGGGCATTACCTCTTGCCCTGTCATTAGTTACTAGGGAGAAGAGGCTAACACCCACCTCACTACAACCTCTCTTCAGAGAGCTGTAGAGAGCAATAAGGTCTCCTCTCAGCCTCCTCTTCTTCAGACTAAACAATCCCAGCTCCCTCAGCCTCTCCTCATAAGACATGTTTTCCAAACCCTTCATCAGCTTCATTGCCCTTCTCTGTATCTACTCTAGCACCATGATGTCCTTCTTATACTGCAGTGCCCAAAACTGGACACAGTACTCAAGGTGTGGTCTCACCAGTGCCAAGTACAAGGGCACAATCACTTCCTTACTCCTGTTGGCCACCCCATTTCTGATACAGGCCAGGATGCTGTTG
>VWZK01019956.1:228902-276612 GCA_013396935.1 Baryphthengus martii
TGGCTTTTTTTTTTTTTTTTTTTTTTTTTTTAAGTATCTCAGGAGTGTATTCTTTGTAATAAGGGTGTGGCAGGTACAGCCTACCCCACAGATAAAACGCGTGGGCTGTGCTGAGCAGTTTGGCACCTCGGCCATTCAGTTGCCATTCAGTTGCACCTTGCGGTGCTTAACTGGCACCTCGGAGTCTGGACCCCTTAGCAAACAGGCTGGGGGTGTGGACTTTTCTGTATTTTGTCCAGGCCTGTCCCTCAGTCAATGACAATGACCACAGTGCGCCTTCGACTAGGTTATAAATGGAGTCCTGCCTAAAACCTGAGTTGTGTTGGTTCTTGACAGAGCAGCAGGTCTAGCAGTTGGACCCTCCCCTTGGACACGTGGTCCAAGGATACTTCCACGGATTGAAGGAGTCTCCATGGATTCAGTGAGCCTCGCCCCCGCTTTGGGTGAGTGGTATCTCGGGCAGTCTGATGTGGGAGGTTTCCCCTTTTGTGAGTGAGGGTTTGCCCATTTTGGTTTGTCATTCCTTAAACTTGGCAATCAGTTGTGTAGTAGTTATTTCCCAACAGACATCCGAACCTCTATTTAGTCAAAAGGAGTGCTGGGCAACCCTGGTTGCAATAAACTCCATTTTTGGATAGCGGCTGCTGTTTGTTTTGTGGGTGCCTCCGTGACGAAGGGCTATACTTGAGAGCATTAACAAGGCCTAAGCAGACGTGAGTGTCACTGTAATTTCCTTCTTCTATGGTTTAGCTGTTGTCAAAATGTCAAAAGCAGGAGAAATAGGGAAAGCTACTTTGAATTGGATGACCCAAAAGCTCCAAAATGTTAAGCAAATAAGACATCTTGACAAACATATACCTTCTTGTCCAATATAACCATGACTCAGTGGAAAGACTTAATTCATTGCTTAAGTAAGGTTGGACATCCTTAGAGGACGTTCTGAGAACACACTTCAACAATCCAGGAAATAACTTCAGGAACACAGCTGCAGGGGAGGAATAAAGGACTGGTAATTATATTGAGGCCTGAAAAATATACAAAGGTATTTCAAAAATAAGAGAAATTATTTAAAATGAGTGTTTAGGTGTGGATTTAGGCAACAGAAATGGGGTGTCTATCTGAACATTGCATGAATTTGGCTGTAGTGAGCATATGGAGATCCCAAAAACAGCACTAGAATTTAAGGGTCCATAACACTTCTGAAAACTAGATCATTTTAACTGTGTGCTAAATATAAAAATGGGTGCTTAGTTCTGTGCATTGCTGTTGAAAAGTTTGGTTTCAGGTGCTAATTGCTTATGCAAAACACAACCCAAGATTAAAAACACCCCAAACAATGGGTTTTAATAGCAGACATACTGATTTGATCTAACCTCACAGAGGCTTATCGATTCTAAAATGCACTGACTTGAACACTTAACTATGAAAGGAGGTGCAATTAGGTCTACACATTTTAAAATCCTAATCTTAATGAATGTAGGAGCTAATATATAACTCTATCTACAAATGAGGGGGGAAGACTGCAACAGCTCTCAAGTGTTAAGCAACAGGTTTCTCTCTGCTTTTTAAGACTAGAACAGGGTGATAGAAGCAGGGGCTAGAGTGGAATGCAAAGAGAAAGTAACAAGGATTTATTAAATAAAAATATTGAAAGCAAAAATACATCTGCTTGGTCACCATCTGAAGCATAGAATGTAGCACAGGGCAAGGCTTGCTTTGAAAGATAAAACATGCTAACAGTTATGTTAAACTTTACCCTTTGATAATGTTACCTGACATCCAGAATCTGTGCTGCATTGCTCTGTCCTTCCCAGACATTGCCTTTGTTGTTGTAGAGTGTCAAATCTCTTTATGTCATCATAAGGATTTTCCTATGACTGAAGCCAACAGAGGGGCTGAGTCTTTCAGTAAAAAGTGGATAAAAGGAAATCGAGATAAAAAGCAGGAAGAGCCAGGATACAGAATGGGAAGAACCGTAGAAATGAAAAAGCAGAGAAGGACTGAGGTAAGGAGTGACCTTTTCCACGGTCCCAGGGCCATGACACTGCAGGATAGCAGCTAGATCCTAAACTGTTGTCAGATAGAGACCCAGATCCAGCCTCTTACACTTCACAAGGATCCCCAGAGATAGGATCCCTCTATAATTGGTGCAGACCATCCCACAGCCTGAATAACATGGAGATGCCTTATAGAAGAAGAGATACTTCTCATCCTTTGCTAGTTTTGAGAACAGAGGTGTAGCTGCATGGCAGAGTTCAGCATGGATTTTTGAGGCATGGATCATGAGTTTTTGAACATGGGTTAGTGTTAATACTGAGACAACCTGAAAGGTTTCAGAAACTTTCAAGGCACTGTTGAGGTCTCTTTTCTCATTACCGACTTGTGTATTGAGGACTAAAGTGTCACAAGCAGCTACCAGAAGGTGATAATCATTTGTTTAGTAAGAGGAGGAAGAATATTCTTAGACTGCTATCACTAGCAGACTCATTCCAATTATGAAATACAAGACAAGGACAATTTAATACAGAGCTTAATATTTACTCAGCTGGGAGGAAGAGGCACTTTCAGGTGGTGAGTCAGAATGGAAGAGATTGCTATGTGCTGGAATTGTCTCTCTCGCACAGTGGTAGAGGACCCCTAGGTGAGTGGCCTTCAGAATGATGTGCCACACAGAGCAGTCCTGTGTGCACTCTGTGGGGTCACACATGGTCAACTCATCACCACTAAAAAGGCATAGAAATACAGACAAATTCCATCAAAACAATGTTTGAGAAAATACTTGCTGTAAAGTCAAATAACCTAAATAAAGAACACAGACAAAGAGGCTTTCTACTTTACAGATTATCTCACCCCAAGGGAGCTGAAAGGAGAAGACCGATAGATGCTCAGTGGGCAGCAGAGACTGCGCTCATGTTGCCATGACTACACTGCTACTCAAGAGAAATGCCTGAATCCACACAAGCTGGATCTTTACTCCTGGTCACAGTATGGACAGACTTCACAGTCTCACAGAAACCTCCACCTGGAATTGAGCCAAAATGTGCCTTTGGTAGAATTTATCTTTCCTGACATGTTCCCAGATTTAGATCCAAGGTGGTAACCATCCCAGCTGAGTTTCAAGAAACACTTTTTTTTCGAAAATAGTTCATTAAAGATCTGTAACTAGGCCCTATTAGATTGGCCCTAGATTGGCTGAGATCTTTAAGGAAACATCTGATAGCTATGTGGATAACATTACTGTTAAAGCAGAAACAAAACACAGAAATCCAGACAAGTGCAATCCTGGGCACTCCCATGCTAAGACCCCACGAAATCCCACATCTCTTTGGTGAGAGCTTTGATTTTCCAGTATTTCCAGTTACGAAATTTTGCAACCACCTCTCCATGTGCAATGTGCTGCTGATAGAAAAATTGAAACAGAGCAAACTAAGAGAGAAAAATAACATTTTCTTTAAGGTTTGAATGGTGCCTGACACTGTATAGAGCAAGACACATAAATGGCAACTAGGACCCATGCTACAGCCAAGTAGGGTAGCATTCTATGGCAAAAAGATATTTAGAAAGAGCCTGAGAAAAAGGCTTGTGGTTGTCTCTTTTTGTTTTTTTTTGTCATACACATAATAGTTTCATAAATCAACAACTTTATGCATAGATATTACATCTTTATGTGCATTCCATTTGAACAGTATGAGGGACATAGAAATGAATCTGAGAAGTTAATTTTAGACTTAAAAATCCAAGTTCATTTTATACGAAGTCCCAAGTGGATTCCTCTTTCTTACTGTCAGGAAATTATGACAAATGATGCAAGAAGGTAAGCTTAATAACAAAGGAAAAATTACAGGCAGTTATAAGACCTTCAAAATTATGGTAACATATCTTGGGTCAGTCTTTTTTCAGAGCATTGTGCTTCAGAGAATAAAATCATGCTGTGTATCTTGAAAGAGTACAGCAGAGCATAATTAGGCTTATCTGAAATAGGATAGGTATAAAAAAAATGTCAGGAGTCAAACAAACATATTGTGTAGCAGAGCAATATTTGTTGATTGAGTAGTTAATTCCATAGGAGAAATACAATTCTGATGCCAACATGAAAATTATACAGATCTACCCTACTGGAACAGATCACAGATCTGTCAAAGATGGTTTTTTTTGACTGGAAAATGGATGGTTTAAAGGAAAAGTGAACACACTCAAATCCTTACCAAGGGATCGGAGCAACTTTTGCATTTCAGCTTTCATTTTAACCAAAATGTTCCATGTTTGGATACTGTAAATATTACTATTCCGTAGAATAAATGCTTCAAATTTATAGTATAGTCCTTTAGGAATAACCTTGAAGTCCTGGTCTCTATAAAATCCCAACCCAAGCAGTAGCAGTCCAACAAATAAAACTCAAATGGTTAATAAAATAAATCCATCCACGGGAATTTAAGATTCAGTCCTTCTCAGAGAGCACCAGGAAAGTCAAGATTTTTGAAAGCCACTAATTATATTCAGAGCATAGCGCATTCTGAAATTCAGCCTGCTTCAAGGTGTCTTTGGCTGAGCACCTAACACCTGAAGCACCTGCAATAATTAATTGCTTTTCCAAAACCTGGGCGAGGACTCAGATTCCAGTATTTACTCAAAGTCAGGACAGCAATATCTGGTCCTTTAATGAGATTTCTTTCTCACACAGCATGCTTCTGAGGTGCATGAAGGGGACGTAATGCACACTATTCTGAGTGGTACTGAAACTTATACAGAGCTTGGAAAGCTTCCCGCAGTAGTTTAGATACTATCACACTACAAACAAGTCCAACAGGAACAAAACCTTGTTTGCTATTAGATATAGTTTTTAAAATAAATGTGGAGGAAAAATAGTCAGCAAAATGGACCATCTGAGGCATTTTATTTTCCTTCTGAGCTACAGCTATAATGCCCCTGCAATTTTTAAAGGTGGTATCAAATCCCTGAAGAATCTTTATCCGTTTTAAACCAAATAATTGTCTTCTGCAGTAATACCAATTTTCCTGTGCCTCTAGGCTCACAGGCTTTGATAGAAAGTTGTTTTGGATGCTAGTTTATTTGGTTATATTATAGTGAGATAAATCTGTTAGCAGACAGTTTCTGGTAGAGTGAAGGAATATAAAACCACATCACTAGTGTATATTCCAGAATCATTACGGAAACTAGAAACAAGAGGAGGAAATTATAGCACAATGGTCCTAAATATATGAGATCCCCCCCAAATAACTGGATTATTCGTTCTGCATGGGTCATACTAAGGGCTATAAAGGACAGTGAAGATTAATGGGTAGGCCAGGGAGGCTCAGGGGATCAGATTTATTCTTGAGCAGTTGCAGCTTTCCAAAAATTTGGCACCTTGCAAGGTGGTTATCTGAAGCCTCAATAGCTGATATAGAGAAATGAGTTTCCCTGAAGGATTTACTTCTCATCCTAAGGCCTGTGATAGGGAGATAATTTTTCTTCAGAAAAATAGATCCAGCTAACGCCATTCATCTCCTTTCTAGCCCTTTTTTCATTCAGCTTTAGTTTACATGCAATTTAAAAATTCCTTTCCACAAAGAAACTCGTGGTGGGCCAAAGACCTATTTGTAGATCAGCTGGCATGACATCTGGACTGGAATCAGAAGGACACCAGCCTCGAGCTGTTCCCAAGCTTTTGTGTTCCCTCTGGCTTCTCAGGTACTTTTGCAGCTTTATAGGCTGAAATAGCAGCAACAACCTTCTTTCTTTTTCTTTTACAATCTGTTGGAGAAATAGTTCAACTAGTAGGATTATGAGGTTTTACAGCTTTAGGTAGCTTCTTTATTTTCATATGTATGGAGGTAAACTCATTTACTGTTTGCATAAGATGACCAGTGCAAACCTAAGGTACTGATTAGCACACCTCTAATCTTTTTCCTCTACACAACACTTTTGCATGACTAGCAAATTACAGATTTCTATAGCCATTCTTACACTGATTAGGAAACTTGATTTTTAAGCTTGGGTATTTGCCCACACATGTAGACAAATTCATACTTTGAAAAATCTGTCTTCAAGCAACCTAAATTCCAATGACACAGAGACTTAAACTTCAAATTCCTATGGACTTGTTGACAAGGGGTGTTTAAGCCCTTCATACTGTCACTGTGGATTCAGACCAGGACAGTGACACCAACATTCTTGTTCCTGCCAGAGTAGAAAAGGGATTTGTCTAACCTAAAAAAAAAAAATATATAAAAAGAAAATCAGTCCCTTATTGAGATACAGCTAAACTAATATGAGCAATAAAATATCCATATCTAGAAGACTTAGGAGACAGATCCTTAAAACTAACTGGGTGTCTGACTCATAATACTTCATTTAGGAACTTCTGGAAAATAAGCTTATCTTTTAAAATGTATATAATTTTTTATTATTTTTTTTTAAAGAAAAAGCTCATCTGGTATTTATGCACCTTGTTCTGTGTAAACAAAAGACGTCCAGGCTGTAAATCTTCAGCCTACTGAGTTTTTTTGTGTTGCTCTTTTACACGCCTTTGGACATAATTGCAGCAACTTCATTGTTCATCTGCAGACATTTTGGAAACAAGTTATTGTTCCTGGAACTCTGCAGGCTGTGAGAAATCACATTTTTGAAGCTCCATTGGTCTCAAGAAACCAGTATTTCAAAATCTTTATTAACCATAGGTAGCTGCTGGTCCAGTAACCCTACTGAGTTCTCCTTTTTTGCTAAGAAACAAGGCAATTAACTTGACCTATGCCTTTATAAATTTGTCAGATCTTCAGCAATTAATTACCAACAAATGATAGAAACATTACACTTAAGGCTGTGCAGTTTTCCTTTCAGCAGGAGTGATAATGTTTTCTGAAAACCTATATGCACTGAATTACAGAATTAATTTGAAATGATTACTGTAATCTGGGCAATGATTAAAGTTTCTAGGACAATTTGAAGGTAAAAGGGAAACCTCAGCTGTATTAATGCAGGAAAATATTTAAAAGAATAGTCTAGGTGACAGTCAGACAGTTAAGTAGATAGATTCTGGGTCATATTCTGTGCTGATTTGCTTCCCTCAAAACCAGGGGATATTTTGCCATAGTAGCTTCAGTTATAAGCAATACTCTACTAGATGCATCATAACAGAATGCTCAAGGTGCATTATCTAAAATTCTCCACCACTTTAAAGTTAAAAATCATGTGATTCCACAGTTTCTCCCTTCTATGAATAAGGTGTAAAGCAAAAAAAAAAATAAATTTTCTCTTTGGGATTTTCCTCTTTATGCACATCATACAAGGCAGCATCTGCTACTGTTCAGATTTTGCAGCATGTTTACCTGAAAAATCCAGCATCATTTGTGAACTGAAAGCAGGAAGCATGTGGATTTTTTGTAAGAACAGTTTCAGTTGCAAACCCAGGTGTATCTTCTCAGTCATTTAAAAAGAAAATCAATAATTTTGACTGGTGACATATTATATAAGTCATATATTCCATATCTGGCTTGCTTTTAATAAACACACAATGACTGTTTCTTCTTGATAAGTACCTGCAAACTGATCTATGCACCAATGTGATGCTGCAGTTACAGATCATCATTCCCTGAAGGAATTTCCTTTCTTTTTATTGAAATAATCTTGGGATTGTCACTAGTTGGACTGCTACAAATATAGTTCAGCTTTATATGTTTGAGGTTTAGCTGCCCTTGGTCCTTCAGAGATCCAAATTATGTGCCACTGAAAATTTGACTTTTAAACAAAAGTGCAGCTGCATCTGTAGTATTAGGACAATCCCTCATTACTCTGGGATACCAGAGGGAAACGGCTTGAGGGTACTCAAGTGAAACTGTGTTCTCGCTACCGCAACACATCTATGTAATATTGGTTTACGTGTATGCAATGCAGATGTAAGCAACACAGTTATATCAGTGCAGAAACCTAACTCAGAGGAAAAGCTCCTTACCTCTGGAAGACATTGCTCCTCAGAGAAAGTGAGGTTATAAAATCACATAGAGGTTTCTCTATCCTGTGTTATTGGTGCTGCCATAAATACAGCTGATAAAATTTCTAATTTCTCTCTCTTAAACCAACAGGCATCTTAACGGTGCTGTACTATTGAATGTGTTGGATCACAGAGCAGCTCCCTAACAGGCACAATTTCAATGCCAATGCTGCAGATAAAAGACTGGCACCAATTTTCTCCCTGTTTTCCATGCAGGCGTTGGTCAATACTGTCAGAAAATACCAACTTTGTAAAACTAAAACATCCCTTTCCAGAAAGAACCCTTTCTAGAGATGCAGAGGTTGGTTTTCCACCCTTGGACTCACTATCATGGCTATCCCTTGAGTAGTATTTGCTCAATGCCATCTCTTGCACCCAACGATCAGTCCCACTGGACACTCCAAGCACAATGCCCCTGTGTCTTCCCATTAAGACCGTTACCCCTGATGGTCACTGGTGTGAGAGCGAGGAAAATCAGGCGCTCTCTGGATAAAGTCCCTTGTGAGACACCAAGAAGGGACAGAGTGTATCAAAGAGGATTGTATCTGACACAGCTCTTTTAAAGAGTTGTTTAGTTTCCCAGAGAAGTGGGAAGCTCGCCTAATCCATAACAACACAAATCGTTTTGCGATACATTCGTTTAAGTGATTTTGGCCATGTAGTTTCTCACTGACAAAATCCCTTGATTTTCTAGGGGTGTAGAGAAAGATTAGTGCATGAAAGGCCATCTGTCTCCTTGCTGCTGACAGGCTAAAAATGGTCTTTTTCTTCTCTGTGGAGCAGGTTGCAACCCTCCCAATCTGGATGTAGTGAGCATTTGTTATATCTCTGAGGCCTGCAAGATGCATTTCCTTTTACTGCAGTTTGTTGCTGTGAGGTCATCACTTGGCTGCTCAACGGACTCCCCTGTGTGTGAACTCCTGGAGCCCCTCACATCAGAGAGACATCAACTCATACATCAGGTATTGAAGATTTGGCTTCAAGACTGGATATAATCATGTCTTTCCATCAGGTAAATAAACTGGTCTTCCAGCAGGAAAGCTTTCCTTCCTGATTACTGATAAAGACTTTGGGGAAATAATTGAAATTTTTTTTCACCTATCAGAGGTAGCAAACCAGACTTTATTTCCTCTGCTGTGGCCAGTTCCGTGCAATAAAAAGCAAAGAACTGTTTAACTTTTATTGTTGCTTACACTAGTGTAGCATATGGAGCCTAGGGCCCTTCCATGATACATGCTTTGTAAATTCAAAATAATAACCTCTTCCCATTCTGGAGGACTGTAGTGTGAGTAGGTAATCCAGGCAAAGAAAATAGACTTATATTCCTGTTTCAGGGATGGAAAACAAGCATGGAGAGGTTGAACAGTCTGCCTGGAATTACATGGGAATATAAGATTATAGATGGGAGACATTCAAGTCTTTTTCCAGTCCCCCTATTGCCCTGTTTCTCTGCAACTTTCCAGTTGGAGTTGTTCACATGTTTCCACCCCAGGCATGTGCTTACACCTATGTCAAGAGCATATAAACACTTTTGATAGTCTTTAGCATTTACAGCAGATAAGTACAGGGGGCATAATCTACCATTGTGGGTTACTCTGTCCTTGCTTTTGGGTATTTCACAAAAAAATGTAGTTACTCACCCCCTTACACATCACAAATGCAGTGTGGTAGTGTGACATCAAGTTAATATTTAATAGTTGTGAAATCGCATGCTTTCTGCAGGGAAAAAAAATGCTTTCTAAATGTAAAGTGTAATCTCATATTTGGTGGATTTGAGTTTCACATGTATCACTGGATCAGCTGCTGCTACTACCAGATAGGCTTATCTAGATGCTTAGCTAAAAAATTGAATATGTGTATCATTTAGATTTTGTTCTGTGTATCCTACCAGCCTCATTCAATTGCTTATTCCTGGGTATCAGTTTTGTTTGTTGTTTTTTTTTCTTGGAAAGAAGCCTTGGTTTCTTGTCTTCTCCCCTCTCATTTCCCCATTTGTAAAGTATGGATAATAAGATGGGACTGTGTATAGTGTGAAACTGAAATCCCTAACTTAATCGTGACATCAAAATGTAAGCCATTGTAACTGATGGGCCAGTCAAGGCAAGATAAAGCTTCTAAAAATTCCTTCTTTGTCCATGGATTTTTTAAGAATGAAGGCAGCTTCAATTGTAAATTCTTTAATGAAAAAAATGGGAATTTTTAAACTAGTCTTTTGGAAAACAAGCACAAAAAATAAGCGGGAAACTAGGAGAAATATTCAGCTCCCTTCCAGATGGAGAAAGAGGCTCCACTGCTGGGTTTTATTTCTGGGAGTTCTCAGAGCTCACACAGCAGCTCATAAGAAAATAGACCTCATATGGCAAATTCTCTTTCCCAGGTAGCTCTAGCTTTCACCAGCCAGAGCTTCCACGTGCTCCAAGAGAGAGATTTAATAGTGCTTTTTGTTTCCAGCATGCATGCAACATAATATCATTCCCCAGAAACATTCCAGATGAGGTTGGCCGGGACTCTGAGCAACCTGCTCTAGTTGCAGATGTCCCTGCTCCTTGCAGGGGGGTTGGACTAGTTGACCTTTAGAGGTCCTTTTCTAACCCAAACCTTAGTATGATTCCATGATTCTACGTCAGAACTCCCTCCCTACTCAGGCCATGCCATGTTTCTGACTTGCTTGGGAAAGCAGCAGGGTGTCAAGACTGTGGTCTTGATACTCCACTATTTTTTTTCCTGCAGCTGCTCAAGCTCAAACTTCACAAAGTGGTTTATTCGAATCTCTGGCTGACTATTTCTGCAGAGTTGGACATTAACAGGAGATTATGAGAATGACTCTGCTGGATCAGACTGAAAATCCCCCTAGCCCAACATCCTGTTTCAGACAGCAATCAACTCTGGATGTCTGGGAACATAGGAGCAAGTATGCATGTCTACATCCTCAGAAGACTAGTTCCAGATCTATCAGCTTGTGGCTTAGAGTTGTGCTAAATGAGAGGTGGTGTTTTTCTGTTTAAATGATTTCAATACAGGCCTCTTTTTCCTATTAATTTTTCAGTTTCTTTATGCATCAATGTAAATAAGGGTCACCTCATTATATCCCAGGCTCACTCAGGCTGGGCACTTCACAACTACTCTTTAAATGCTTAGTCAAAAACGTGGAAGAGGCTTTCTGCTGTGCAGAGAAGATGGATGAAGAAAAAAAGCTCTGGTTTATGCCGAGAAAGCGATACTGCTTTACAGAAAATATAATCCAGGATCTTGCAGCCAGGAAGGAGAAGATACTGCTTTTTTCATGCCTGCTGACAACTGTGTGAAATAAAAAAATAATTTTTGATTTATAACACTTTAATAATTTGCGTCCTTCATAGCCTGTTTTGTAGAAAGAGTTAAAGCCCATTTCAGATATTTTTTCTGCCTATTGTATATCTACAAGTTTCTTGCACTGCCCTGTACTACCCCTCCCCGTGGGCTATGCTTTCACCTCTCTTATTTCAAGTAGTAAAACTTGCTACTGTAGTGGAGTTGGCAGAAACAGAGTAACTTATGTGCAAACTTTTGTCTCTACATCCATCCAAGAAGGACAGCTGTATCTCTAATATGGTCTTTCTTTCCTTACCAGCAGATTAGAAAAGGATTATGGAAAAGAAGGATACCAAGCGGAAGCATCATTTCATGTCTGTACCAAGGCAATACTCCAGCTGGCATCTGCCACTATTTACTCTGTGTTTTACACATGGGATCAACAAGAGAGATGCAAAAAGAGAGATCAGGAAAGCCTAGAAGTAGAAAGCATATTGTCTGGCTGTTTTTATTCTTCTATATTTAGTGTAGTGCGAGCCTGAAAGACAAAAACAGCATGCACAGGAAGGATGCATTAAAGATTTGGGCACCAGCCAGCATTCATTTCTGCTCCTCTACAAGGTTCTCCATGTAATCTTGGGCAAGCTGTTCAATGCCAGGTCAGAAACAATAAGGTGTGGCCACACCAAACAAAGAAACACTGTGACAGGGACCGTCAGGTGAGTTGTGACATCTCCACAGACAGCAGAGGACCATGTTGACACACAACTCGAGACTGGTTAGAGAGAAAGCTAGTGTAGACTTCTCAAAGTTGGCTACTTCTAGTTAACATTGCAGAAATATGGATATTTCCACATCAGACTCTGTTGCAAGGCACAAGAAATACCAGACAGACAGACAGAAAGCAGGGCAAACGGGTTCCTACAGTGCAAACTATGAGCATGAAAATATCTATTCTTCAGATTCCTAAATTCTAAAGATCTTGCACTGTTTTGAACTTTAAAATTCCTTAGGCATTCAGAAGTTCCAGTTTTGCATTTGCCCCCAGGCAGACCTGTCCTATCTAGGCTGAGGGACATGACACTCATTCTGTGCCCACGCCTGGGTGGTGCAGAAGCCACCTCTAAGTATCATGTGGGGTAGCATTCCCCTAGGTCTTCTCAGACTGTACCTAACACAGACCAGTGGGATTGGGCTGTCAATCAAATGCAGTCATGGCAACTCTTTGTTTGGAAGCATGATTTTAAAATAACAAGCCCAACTTTGTGCAGTATGGAGACCTCACATAGACTCCATCCCATGGCCCAGATCTGGTGCTAACCAGTCTCCATATGTCCCACATGCAGCCAGTGTCCTTGCCACTAGATTGTTCTACCTCACCTCTGGAAACTGTGTCGGCATCCAGGAAGCAATTCAAGATCCACTGGGCTGGAGAGAAAGTATGTGTGACTAAACACACCGTAAAGTCTAAAATTTATGGAACCAGGGAATTATGGGCCACAAAGGTTGGCATACCTATGAGAAAATTCCACCTAATATCTCAATTTTAGTATCCAAGATTTTGTCTAGAATTGTTTTTGTTGTTGTTGGGTTTTGGTTGATTTTTTTCATCTTAAGTTCTATTAAGTCCTTGGGACACAGGCATTTGTAAAGGCACTTGCCAATTGCTGCAGGTTTGGGCTAAAGTCTCTTTCCAAGGAAGTTAGATCTTTGTGGTAAATGCAAGTGATATATTTTAAATCCACTCCACTCATCCTGTTAAAGTCAAGGAACTCATTTGAGGGTTAGAGTGAAAGGCTAGTTCCACTGGATATGTTCTGGGAACACATGACTGGGAAAAATCTTACAGATGTAAGATAGTGAGTTATCTCCTAGGGCGGAGGAGATGTGCAAAATGATGCAACTCCTAAAGATTGCACCAGGGAAAGCATTGCACAAATGGATGTGAGAAGAGTTAATAGGTCCTTTTTCTCCTCCATTTAAAATATATGATCCAGAAGAAAATATGCAGGCATCGGGGCCGCCTCCTGCTACCCAATTATTCAGAAAGGATACAGTCCAGGCTCTGCCACAGAGAAGTACTCATCAAAATGTGACTCTTTGGAAAAGTGAATACTCTGGCAGGTCAAACGCATTACCACTCAGTGCAGTATCACTTCCAATCGCCTGAGTGAAGGATTAACGAAGATGACTTGACATTTACCTAGATTTATGTGCAGCTAATAGGGTTGATAAAAGTGCTCCATGAATAATTTATATTGGGTAATTCACAGATGGAAAGATTCATCTTCTTCCCATAAGCAGAAGGGAAGGGGGAGGGTGGACATCAGACAGAAAAGATTGTTCTC
This sequence comes from Baryphthengus martii, assembly GCA_013396935.1. Classification (NCBI taxonomy): domain Eukaryota; kingdom Metazoa; phylum Chordata; class Aves; order Coraciiformes; family Momotidae; genus Baryphthengus; species Baryphthengus martii. The sequence goes on from VWZK01019956.1 coordinate 242,532, forward strand.
TATCTCCATAATACTGTTGTCTGTGGAAAGTGAGGTCAAGACTTCCTGGTCTAGTATCACGGTTACTTGCATTAAGGAAGCAATTTTAATTACATGGAAGGTTACAGTCTCTCCGTTTTTTTTTTTTTTTTCAGGGGGAGATGGGAAGCATTTGAGTAATTACCAAAACACACTGCACTGAGGACCTTGTTGTTGGTATATGGAGGGGCTGAGCACAGTATCACAGAGTCACAGAATAGTTGAGCTCCTAAGGGACCTCTGGAAATTGTCTGCTCCAACATCCATGACCAGAGAAACACCAGATACAGCAAGTTCTCCAGGAAAGTGTCTGATTGGGTTTGAAAATCCCTAAGGATGGAGATTCTGCAACCTCTTTGGACAACTTGTTCCTATTTAATCACCCTCACAGCAATTTATGTTTTTTTTCTTGTATTTAAATTTATTTCTTGTATTTGGACTTGTGACCATTGTCTTTTGTCCTGCTGCTGGGCACCACTGAGAAAGCTCTGGCTCCATCTTCTTTAGTCCCCATCAAATATTTATACACATTGAAAAGATCCTCCATCAGGAAGATGTCTCATATCAAAACAGCCCCAGCTCCCTCTGTCTTTCTTTAGTGAGAGATACTTCAATCCCTTAGTCATCTTCATGGTCATTTACTGGATATGCGTAGAGATATGTACAAGTCTTTCTTGTACTTGGGAGCCCAAATCAGCCCCAGTAATCCACATGTGTCTCACCAGGAGTAAATAGAGAAAGATCACCTCCCTCAACCTACCGGCAATGATCTTCCTAATGCAGCCCAGGATAATGTTGGCTTTTTTTTTCTGTTGCTGACTCATGGTCAACTTGGTGTCCATTAGGATCTCCTGGTCCTTTTCTACAAAACTGGTTTTCATTTGGCCAGTCCTCAGCATGTACTGATTCACTTCTCCCCAAGTGCAGGACTTCGTACTTCCCCTTGTTGAACTTCATGAGATTCCTGTCAGACCATTTCTCCATCTTGTCAAGGTCCCTCTGGACAGCAGCACAGCCAGACCCAGTGGTTCAGCCAGCATTTAGTCCACCTCACAGCTCATCCAACCCATACTTCATCAGCTTGTCTATGAGGATCTTACAGGAGACAGTGTCAAAAGCCTTGCTGAAGTCTACATAGACAATGTCCACTGTTCTCTTCTTGTCTATCAAGTCAGTCATTTCACTGTAGAAGTTTATTATGTTGGTCAAGCATGACTTCTTTGAAAATCCATTTGGACTACTCCTGAGGTCCTTCACATACCTGGGAATGTTTTCCTGTTCCAGGTTACAGTTAGCAGGAGCAACCATCCACTCTCCTGCAATTCACAGAAAACATGACAACCACCTGTCACTGTTCATACGGTGTTCTTCAAAATTCTGCTTGAGAAACTTCACAGCTGTTTGTTAAAGAGGCTTAGAGAATAAGTGACTTGTCCAGAGCCAGCAAGAATGAGAATGGTTGTTACTTGTGGCCATCATACTCTGATTCAGTTTGGAAAGCATTGCTATGGGGTTTTGTTCACTGCTGTGGTGGGACCACAGATCAAGCATAGCTTTCAGAAGAATGTGTCCAGGTAATTTAGTAACATCCCCATGAAGATCATGGTGCCCTTTAAACTCAAAAACCTGGGTTGTACACGGACTAGAATAATTACCTTTTTAATTAGTACAACTTAAAGCAATTACGTAAAGCAAAGCAAGAATGAGATATTTTTTTTTTAACAAGACACTGTGTCCTTCCTTCTGAAATCAAGTTAGCTCAGTGGTTTTCCAGGTTTCAGCAAATTGTGCACAATTTCTTTGTTCTCTTCAGCAGTCTCCCAGTCTGGACCTGTACCCTTCCAGGTCCTTGATAAACTCTCAGCATCTGTGTCTTCCTTTGCCTGCCTAAAGGATACTTCAGTCTTGAACATTTTTTGAGACGGTCAGTTTAGTTCTAAAAGAACAACTCTCTCTCTCTGCAGATTTTCTGACCCAGTAACTTTTTTAAGGCATGTGACATATGTTGCAACTTAAACCAGACATCCTTTGCCATAATTGATCAGCTGAAAAGACTCTCCCGTGTTGATGTGATATGGCAGCAAGCTGAGTTTCACTGGTGATCAAAATTCTCATTTCCCCACTGCTGGGTTGATTTGTACTCCGGTGCAGTGTCCTTGAACCAACTTGTTCCACATCTCCATTCCTCTATACAGTAGAGCTGAATTTTAGTCTGAAGGTGTTTTTAAATGTATGGCAAAATTTCTCCTGCTTTCAACAAAAGGAAAATTTCTTCACTTGACTTGAGTTTTCTTAGTCAAGAGTTCATGCTTGTCTTGGTAAATAGGAAAAGACATAACCAAGCTGGTATGAGGAACTCTGACCAAACTCCCTGAGGCTGCACAGAAGGACTAAATCTCCAGGGACATGAAGTCAGGACATCTGCCTCCAGTGCTGGAGTCTACTTCCAACTCAGTGATATGGCTTTGGCTTCAGTGGCACAAAGTGCACACAGCTCTCATCAACAGGAGTGATACTTGCCCTCCCCTGCCACCATAGCAAGACCTAAAAGAACAGTGACAACAGTGTTAAGAGTGAAGATGTTAGAGCTCCATAAAGAGGGTCAACACTGGTTTGTGCCCACAGACTGGGCATGAGTAGATAACACCAATATTGCTAAGAAAGGGAGGAAGCACCACAGCACAGCAAACGCTGTTCAATCATGCCCTGCTCAAAGAGCTGTGAATTATGTGGCTTCTAAAGCAGGATATTTCATTAAGTCTTCTTTTCTAGAAAAAAAACAGTTGGAAATACAATACCGTTCATGCGGTACTTTGTACCGCTTCAGCCGGCTGAAGCTCTGGCTCTTGGTATATTCAGAAACTGTGTGAGACTCTGTCTGTGACAGTCACTGGCAGCTGACTCTCCTCAGGGACGTATTTGTGGAATGTCACCAATTTAGTATCACCTTGTTCACTCGGTAGCCAAAATCGAATTCACTGTGGAACAACCCCAAAACAAGCATTTGCTTTTCTGGAGGATCTGGAGGTAATATACCTCTCTCATTTCACTAGACTGCCAACACGTGCAAGGTGGAATGACATGTTGAATGTCCTCAGGAGACTAAACCTCTTGCACTCTGTGGGATGTATCTTATCCCAGGCAAGTTTTCCACAGTGCTCTGAGACTGTATTCAGGGCAAGGACTATTGCTTTTCTGTATATTATGACTGAACTTTAACAAGAAGTATCTTCTGGTTCAAGACTGAATTACTTCTGAGTGAGCAGGACTGCATGTAAAGGGACCTGAGATTCAGCTACTAGAGTGGAGAGAGAAATGATAGTGATACGGAAAAGGAAGGAATCAATTTCATGAAAACTGAAGTAAATGAGACAACAGGGACATGTTCACTTCATGCCAAGGGAAAAATCCTCTTGCTGAATACAAAAATTAAATATTTCTAATTTGAAGCACCAGGAAAAATAGCAAATAAGAATTGAAGGACCATATTCCCTAACTGGAGGAGATGTTTCCTGGCTGCAGCTGCCACAGCACTGACCCTAGATGCAGAAGGCATAGATTTTGCCCCTACTTTTGTGTTTGGAAAAGCCACATCTCCAAATCCTTTAATCCTTCTGCTGTTGGGTGTATGGGGCATAGTTGCTTCTGTTACTGTTTTTCCTATTTACTGGTACATTTTTGGTGTAGACATGAGGAGACAAGAATCTTGTCTCCTGTGTGAGTGTCCCAGCTTACACTGGGTTCAGGGAATATTGAACACAAAATGGGACCCTTCTGGCCAGAGAATTTGAGGGAGAAAATACCACTGCAATACTTGCCTGAGGCTGCGGACTCTGAAACAAGCACCATGCAGAAGCACAACTAAGACTCCAGCCTGCAGGGAATAATAATGTGCCCATGGAGATATAGGCAAGTCTGAGCTAGGGCTTATGAAATCACTATTTCATTTTCACTAAGGCAGTGAATAACAAGTTTAGCAGTCAGGACAACTAATAATCAAACCTGATGTTGGGTGAAAGTTTAATCAGCAATGCCAGATGGAACTGCATCAACAGGAGGCATTGAATGCTCCCTTTCCCTCACAGGACTATGGCATGTTGCAGCTGCATGGCTACTCCTCCAGGACAGGGAGGCTGAAATCTCTTCAAGCAGAAGATGGAATTGGATTTAGGTTTTCATCTGCAGACTGATGTTATAAGCCCTGGACCCTTGGTTAACATCTCCTGCTGTGGCTATTTTGCAACTGTACTGCTCCTTTCACTCCCCTTTGTTTTCTATTTATGCTGCAGCTACTTAGTGAGTTGTCTAAAATCCTGAAATGTTTTTGGGAAAACCTATACGATGTTGTCTGTTGGTAAATTAGCTTCTTGCCCTTCTGTTTCTTACCCAGTTCTCAAGTTTCTTCCATGGAAGAAATATCCAAGGTATTGTAAAAGTAATTTTATTTTTTTTTTAAAGTAACTCTTTAGTAAATAAACTGCACAACTGTTGACTACTCACTTCCATATTGAGGAGGTGGAACTCATCTAATAATCATTACAGTACAATACTTCCCCTCGAAGTACTCCCAGGAGGCTCTCTTTATCTGGGAAAGGGTAATGGAATATTCACACCTAATCAACATGACACAGAAATACAGTTCTTTAAATGGGAAAATCAATTTTCCCTTAATATTTAAAATGCTAACAATGTACTTTGTGAGAGCTAAGCAGTTAGATAAGCTTACACATTCACTGCTGATGATCAGAAGCAGTGTCTGAAAGGGTGGCAGGTAAAAGGAGACATATTGTGGGGTTCAGTAGTAATATACATTTTTTTTTTTAATTTTATGAAAAATAAGTGTAGATGACTCTCTCCTCAGTCCAGTTCCTTACTTAGTTCATTTCAGTTAAGACTTATTCCAGTGCAAAAACCCAACAGTGTTGATCCCTCAGGTTAAAGTCCTGTTTTGCTGTCCTTTCTGACATTAACAGGGCTTTTATCAGTCAGTGGGATCTGTGACACCAGACAACTTCTCAGCGCTCACCTGGGGCTCTGGTTTCTTTTCCCTTTTCACTCTACCCTCGTTGTCACTTTGTTTTGTGAGTCACAGCGCTGGCAGCAATTCTGTCCCTGGAGATCACATTAGGAACTTCCACAGAAATTAATCTGAGAGAAAACTGGATTGTCAATTAACTTTTTTTTCTCTTTTTTTTTTTCTTTTTAATGAAAAGTATTTTCTTTCCATGGGGAATTCACAATGTCTGTTTAAAAAACGAAACCAAAACCTAGAACCTAAATAACTCTCCGTCTCAAATCTTTGATTTTATTATGCAAGGCAATCTATAGGGGTAAGTAGTTTTTTTATTTGCTTCTTTGTTTAAGAAAAAATACATTATCCTACTCAATGAAGCTATATATAGGGGATAACTGAACAAATCTGACCCATTTCTTCTGTGCAACATCCTCGTCTCCTGAGAATTTCAGTTCTGTCCTGTTTGTTCCTGTAATCAGCCCACAGTGCTTCCTTTGTTATTTCTTTCCTTCTCTTTCTTTTTCTTCCTTCTTCCCATCCTCCCACTTTTTCAAAGTCAGTTTAAAATTCCAGCGCTAGGAAAACGTGAAAAAATCTTGTATTCTGTGTTATTCTAACACTAAACAGAAATCAGATTAAAACATAAAGTTTGGTGATACTATGGATGTAATCGGTGCGTGTAACAAGTATGATGCATGTGATTAGTATGATTTATTGCATTAGTTAGGGGTTCGTTTCATCTTCAAATAGGAAAGCCATGAGGTATAACTTGATGCCTTATGAAAAGAATGTCACACTACCAAAAAGAGCGGTGCCATAAAATACTTAAACGTACAACAGTTTCTGGAGAAGGTCTTGTCAGAAGAATATCCCAGCATACCATTCAATGGAAGAAAAGAATTATTCACTGATAGTTAGTTTTGTTCTTTAACAAACAATGAGAACAGTTAATTTTGTCCCATCACTTCCTTGTGTTTACAAGCTTCAATCATCCCTTTTAAAATAGCCCATCCTTCCCAGGGCGCATGGATTGAAAAGGCATCGTTTTAATGGCCTTGTAGCTAATTAAAAACTGTGACATTCAGAATGTGGCTGGAACATGGCATAAAAGAAGTAATTACAGAACAATACATCATGTCATGGACAAGTGGCTAAATGTGAGCATGTGCTGGCAAATATTATGTAGGAAAATCCAGCTCAAACTCAGCTCTTGCATACATTCAGAACCTCAGGACCTGGCATGTTTCAGCTGGACATGAGTGGTGGATGTGTTCTTGTTGCAGATAAGTGTCAAGATCTGTTTTGCAATCCTTGCAAGGTTCCACCATTGAGGCCACAGTGCAGATTGATCTCTGTCTGGATGAGGTAAGCACGGCATGGCAATCAACTTCTAATTCCTAAGGCCAGCATTTTGTACAGTGAGCAGCAAACATTTTTTTGTTCTTTGTCTGATGTTCCATTTTATAGGCTGCTTGGTCTCCTTGACTGCACCTACGAAGTAAGTACATTGGGTTTAACTAGTCCCCATTTGCACAGACCGTGAAAAATGGACTTTCCTGGTCTAATATGGCCTGCTGAGCACCACTGAGGGGCATTCAGCCCCAAAGAGCACCAGGTGACTTTGCATACAGCTTTCCATGTGGAAAATGATGGGAACAATGTTTTTAGCATGGCCTGTTGTGACAGAACAAGGAGTGATGGCTTCAAATTAAAAGGGGAGATTTAGACTGGGGAGAAGGAAGAATTTTTTTTCTAGTGAGGGTGTTGATACATTGGTACAGGTTGCCCAGAGAAGTAGGAGATGTCCCATCCCTGGAAAACTTCAAGGTCAGATGGGAGGTGGCTCTGAGCAACCTGATTTAGTTAAAATGTCCCTGCTCATTGGAGAGAGGTTAAACTAGATGGCCTTTAGTGGTCCCTTCCAACCCAAACCATTCCATAATTCTGTGATTCTAAGAGCAATTTCAAACAGCTGCCTGGGTTTCAACAGGCAGTTTTTCCACAAAAACAGGCTGAATGAGAAAGGCTACTGAAAAAAAGATTTAGAAATGATAATACCTTTCAGGGTAAGGTCCTATGTGTGATATAAGGTCCTGTGTCCTATAGCAATATCTGCAATCCAGTCAGTGTGTTACTTTTGTACAGTGCCTTCTCACCTGAACTGTTGTTGCAGCTAGATATAGCTATTCATGTAAATCAGTATAAGTGTTCTTTACATTGCTATAATGACTCTGAGGCCAGATGAGGTGCAGAAAATGTGGTACCTGCACAGAGCTGGTGGCAGAGCTCGCTGCAGAGCACACTGGAGGAGGCAGGGAAGCTCAAGGAAAGCATAGGTCAGCCTGTTGGAAATGAAACAGAACCAGGTTAGTCGTATTTATCTGATTTCTAATAAGTGTTAACAGAAAAAAAGAGGTTTTAACAAGGGGTTTGTCAAAAAGTTAGTAGAGTCAGGTGTGGCTCATCATAGCTGAGGTTTCCAAATAGATGATGAAAGGAAATACTGCTGTATGGGCTGATTGAGTTATATATTTTTGTGTACTGACCTTCTTTCTTCCTGTTTTTCAAACTATTTCTATTTATTGCAGATAATGAATGCTTTTGCTTTCTTAGCTATACATATTAGCTCACACTACCATAAGGTAATTAAAGGGGTTTTGATATTTACATTTAAAGCCTTGTTCAAATTAACCCTGGATTCATAACTTAGAAGTCAAAATGGACTCCATACTGAACTTAGTAATTCTTTTTTTTTTTTTTTAATTAAAAATGTCTATTCTGCTGCTATTCAAGGAGAGTAATGCAAGAGAAGGGAAAAAACGGAACAAAGAAAGAAAACAAAATGTCCCAGTACTACTAGATTTATTGCTTTTATTATAATTCCTTTGGCTTATGTAAATTTAAATGAAATTGTTCAAACCGTTAATCCATAATATGGACTATAGTCCTCTTTGTGTTTAATTAAAAATGGATAGATTGATACAAGAAGGATGAGATTTTTATCAGTGCTCAATGTTGGCCAAAATGCTTTGACTGAAGTCATTGGCGAAACTCCTTCAGAATCCATTAAGAACGGAGCAGAGTATGACTGAGCATCTCTGAAAGCCCTACCCAAAGGAAGTGTGTGGCAAGGGATCACTTTCAAAGCATTGCAAGGTGTTTAACATTGTGCTTTCCATTAAGTTTGGTTTACTTTATTTTATTTAATTTTTTTTGCTAAAAGATGTCTTGAGCTCTTTAAAATAGACATCTCAGATAGGTTTTGTGAACTTTAGAGGATTGTTTTGGGCTGTTGTGGTTGGGTTCAGAAATCCAGACTGGCTAGCAGAAAAAGGCATGAAAACATACATAAAGAAACAGATACACAGCAAGTAGCAGTGTTTGGAAGCTGAAATGAAACAAATAAATGCTGCAAGAAGGGATTTAGAAAGTTTAAATGGATTTTACTTGCAACCGACACAAGCCTCTGAGAGCAGTAATAGCTTCCTCATCTCTGTCCTCTTGAAATTCAAAGTGAAAACCACAAGTGTGGATGAACCAAGCATGGCAGATGAGTCCTGGTGCAGAGTTGGGAGAGACAGTTCCACTGTTGCATTGGAAAAAAGAAATTCATCTCAGATCTTAAAAGTTCATAAAATTCACTGCAATTTAAAGCATCAGGGCTCATGGGTCAAAATTTCAAGCCAAGCTGTGGAGTCCCATTTGATATTTCTTTACCATTGGGGAAGTCATAGTGTGTTACAGAAGACTCATTTCTGAGGGATCATATCGAGAGGATATAAAGTGAAACAACTGACCTGGCAGTTGTATCCCTAATGGGCCAAGTGCCTGTGAAAACATACGGCCCCTTGGCCACCACAGAAGCTGTAGGAGAGGCAGTTTAATGGGGCTCTCCGCAGAAATTTTAAAGCCTTTCATAGCACAGATATAAATGATACATTTCATCTTTACGCCACCCTTCTAAATCACAAAAAAGTAAATTCAGTTAATGCTGAAAGGCAGAAGCCCTGAGTTGCTTCTATGCTTTGCTGTTTATAATGTCAGGGCCAGCTCTGGCTTAATCTTCTGGGTGCAGTTCAATATATTTCTGACCCAACCAGGTAGAACGGAAGCCTTGGCTCTATTTTCAAGCTCCTAGAGGTTTTAAGACAATCCCACAGCTTTTGCTGAAAGTAGTTTTCACAGCGTACTGATAAATAATCTCAGGAAGAGTGTAATTGTCCACAAGAAAACATCAGCTGTGGAGCAGAAAAGAAAACCCTGAAAACCAACAAAAAAAACCAAAAAATAAACCACAAACAAACAACAAAAAATTAGAGAAGGGACGCACTGACTTTATTTTTTCAGCAGATGTCTTTACTGAAGTCCCTCCCTCCCCTGGCTCCGTTTCTGCCATGTTAATTGTCATAACTATCCCCTATAGTCCCTTGGTTGGAGAATTGTAACAATTAGCCCATGACTTTACACCAGCTGTCTTGGCATAGATGAGGCAATGTGCTTTGGACTCCGAACACCTGCAAACGCAGTACATGGTGGAGGTTTGGATGCTGAACCAAACAGCTGTTGCATTTCAGGCTCATTCTCTTGGGGAGGAAATGCGGGGAGAGAGATGGAAAAACGTCTATATGGCCTAATGCCGTGATTTCTCCATTTTGATATTTATTCTGTGTATTTTCTTCCAGTATCCTGCATCTCAGATGATTAAGGGATGACCCTAGCAGTTTCCTGGAGATTATACAATCTGTAGGGTTTCACATGTTATCAGGCTTTGTGAGTAGCTCCGAGTAGCTAAATTATAGTGAGGGGGTGGGAAAGAGAAACAACCCCACATTTATTTTGATTTATTTCCCGTTACTCCCTTTTCCAAGCTCTTAAAGGACAGATCAATTTGGTTTGTACACTTCACGATTAGTGTAATCTGGAAGCTGGCAGTTAGCACTTTGGCAGTTTTACCCCAGTGAGTTTAACAACCAAATGAGAATTGCTGAGAACAGTGGTAGCGAATTCACAGAAAGAGCCATGAATGTGTTTCTTTTCCCTGGGAACTGTTCAGTGGGATTATTCAAGAGATTTAAATGTGGGTGGCATCAGTTTGAAATGCAGATGGTGTGTCTTATTAAACACCATTTTAGCTATTTGTAGTGCTCAGAACAGTATTTGCCCTGAATTTAAATAATGATGTACTGTATTTGTTAAAAAACATGCTTGGGCATGTTTTGTTTAATTAGCGGCTTGAAATTTCCTAGCATATGGCTTGTCATTTGGTAAAAAGATATGCAATTATGAACTTCCTTGAAGTTTTACTATTTAAATGCAAAATTAACTTCCTATATTCAGCAGTTAATGGCAGGCCATGAAATATAGTATTTACTAAATAAAAGACATATAGGAGAAGCTCAGTACGTCTATGCCATCTGTACCTATACCACTGTACAACTTTTGGTTCATAGGAGGTGGACTGGACCCAGTCTGCTCTCACAGTTCATTACCAGAGTTTTCTGCACATCAGTGCAAACAATGTCCTGTCTGTTTATTATCTTTAAAGGCCTGGATGATGCTTTAGAAACATCAATTTAATTTTTATTCTTCAGGAAAGCAAACAGACCATCTGCTTAGCTATCCAATACTTTCTGAAGTGCTGTAGATTTTTTTTCCCTGTCAGATTTTTGATGGCCTTTTAAAGTTTTTTTGGAACTTTTAGTGGCTCGCCTGTTCATTTTTCATGGACAAATGGAAATGAGAGTCTTGAAGACTGAAGGATGATGCATGGTTTTTTTCTTATAACTCACCTGCTTAGTTCCTGCTCCTCATCATGACAGATGACTAATTCAGCATCTGACTCCCTTCCACCAGCTCGAGCCAGTTCCTCCATCCACCACCTTCATCAGTCCCCACTCCTAGCAGAGCTGATGAAAAGGCTTGCCTCAGGCCTCACAACCAACCCTCATTGCAAGTAATATTATGCACCCAAATGACTCAAAAATTGGAGGATTTTCACTTTTACTCTTGAGAATGACTTCTCTCGGAAAGCAAAGAGAAAAGTAATGAAGCCTCATGAAGAAATGTGAAAGGAATGACCCCCAGCCCGACACATCAGCTATCTTCATAAGTCTTATTTCATGGCTTTATCATATGCTGCATTTCTTCAGACACAGACAGCAAGATGCATCTTGGTGTATCATAAACATCTAGGTATCAGCCAGGCCCTCCTAGGCTTAGTGTTTATATATGAAATAGACCCTTTCAGCATTTTACCTCTTCTCTGCATTTCTCTCTGGAACAGGTAAATGACAGCCCTGAAATCCTCATTTCTCTTCATTAACAAAGAAGGGAGTGTAGGTATCTATAACTTACATATCTAGTTTTAGAAATACAGGCTCAATGCAAAGATTACAAAACATCACGGCTGAAATCTTGGCTACTGACATCAGTGAAAAATTCCTGTGGATTTTGGAAAAGTCAAGTTTTCACTTCATTTCCTTTCTTATCACCACTATCTTAACTCAGTAAAAGCAAGACACTCAGCAGTGTTCAAGTGACAAAGCCATGATCCTTTCCAGGATGAGCTGCCAAGCCCAGATAAGAAAAGAAAAGTGTGGGAAATCCAAAGCATTAGCTCATATTTCTGTTTCCTTGTGCTGGTATTTAATCTTCTCACTTTAGCCATGGTTGTCAGTACCTTTGCTTACATTTTTTCCTTCTTTCTTCCCTGACCATGGTATCCCATAGTCTCACTGACCTACTTCACTCCCTCTCACTGTGACTTTCTCAGGTTTCTCTTTGTGATTTACACAGACCTGACTCCTGACTTTACCACTGTACTTCCTTCTGCTCACTCTTCCATCAGCCTGCTTCACTCTTTTTTCTGAACACTCTGTTGGTTTTCTACAGCAGCTTTGTGCCTCAGTTATTTTTGACATAACTGGCTTGATCTCTCTAATAAACAACTTCCCTGTCTCCCAGCTCTCTTCTGATGAAGATGGAGAGAGCTTTATCTCTTTAGTCACAGAATCCTGGGCAATATCACATGGCAAAATAAATTAATGATACAAAAAGAGATCTATAATATGTCCACTCTTTCTTCTTCTGCGGTACAGAAAATTACAACCTCAAGGGGAATATTTCTTTTGTTATTTAGATTCAGTTCTTTTTTCCCCTGCCCTATAACCAATTAGTTTTTATGATTGTGAAGATCAAGGGCAAGGTGCTCTGTGCTCTGCTCACATGTACAAACCAAGGCAGAGATTGTACCGAACAGATACAATTAGGTAGGTACTAATAGGTGCAATTTAGATAATTCCCACACCAAATCTTGACATCCTTAAATAGAGTAGTTTGTGAGATTGTCCATATAAAGAACTTTTTTTTTACTATCACGGTATATACTGTGAACTCTGATCCAAACTGTCATCAAGGTGGGTTGAAAGGAAAAGAAAGGAAAGGGAAGGTTTGGGAAGGTTTGGGAAGGGAAGGTTTGGGAAGGTTTGGGAAGGTTTGGGAAGGGAAGGTTTGGGAAGGTTTGGGAAGGTTTGGGAAGGTTTGGGAAGGGAAGGGAAGGTTTGGGAAGGTTTGGGAAGGTTTGGGAAGGGAAGGGAAGGCAAGGCAAGGCAAGGCAAGGCAAGGCAAGGCAAGGCAAGGCAAGGCAAGGCAAGGCAAGGAAGAGCACCTACCTCAGGTACAATGTTGTTGGTTTTTTAATAGCAAGCTTTTTATCCAGCTTGGACACTAATTTATCCTTCTAATGAAGTGCTTTTTGAAGGCCAGCATCCTCCAAACAACTGTGTCATATTTCCATTCAAAGAGAACCAATTCTGGGCTGCTTTTTTTTTCCAGATTTGTCACTGTCTAAAACCCGGTCAAGGTCAGACAGGAACTTATTGAGTTTTAGAAAGTTCTTATGGCCACCTCTCTTTGATGTGGTCAGTAGCCAGTTTCTGGGAACTTCTGAATATCCTGATAATGCCTTTCTGCATCCAAGGTACCTGAATGCCTTACATGCTGCAACCTTCCACCATTTTTAGTTGTTTTTTTTTTCATGAGTTCCATCAAACATTATGGAAGAAACAGGCCATGTTTTGATTCCCCTTTAAACAGTTGTGACTGGGAACAGGCATCACTGGGAATAGTTTTCTTAGGGAAAAATTTTAAGAATCTAAATATTGTTATTAAAAATATAGTAATAGTTCATTAATCCTTGGAGTATGTTTCTATTAGGTATTAATACAACATTATCTTAAATTTTGGTCTTGGATGTTCCTTTTTGACTTATTTTGGCCTATAAAATGCTTCATTTTGTATCTAGAAATGATGAGCTGAAATCTTGTTTTAACCCCCCTGATCATATGGACATTGGACATTGCTGGACATTTTTTTTCTATAGACAGGAAATAAAAAGGTAAAAATTTAAAAATACACCAGGTATCCATCCCTTGTAACTTTAAACCATCACTCCAGCAGCAAAATAAGGTCATCCATATCAGAAGAAATCAATGAGGCCTGACACCGAACCATTAGGGGAGTGGTGGAGGGAGGAAATAATTCAAACTTATTCAAAAGTAGCACAAACACCTTCTAAAAAAAATAAAATACTATTTTTCATCCCTGTTCTCTCACATCTAAATGGGATTTACTGTGGTGTACTTTTGACTTGCTCAGATGCCCCAAAATCTAAGCGGTGTTGATGCCACCCAGTCAGAGGGAACTCCAAAAATATAGCCGTTTTTAAAAAGAAACAGTGTTAATAATTCAACATGGGGAACTCTTTCTTCTGATTTGTTTCGAACATATAGTCAAGTGGGGAGTTGAGGTCAGTGAGTTTCTGGATGTCATTTCTTAAAAAGGAGACATAAAAGACACCTTGACAAGTTGTCATTAAGGATTTCATGGCAATATCTGTAAGTGCAGGGGTGCTTACTATGTTGCTGTGGCAAAATTCACATTTAGATGATTACATTTTGCCTACTTACACTCAGCCTGCATTTTCAATCCCATGTCATTCTTCTTGTCTTCTCATCTTAAATTGCTGTATAGTGCTGCTCTGCATTATTAAACAGTTGCCACATTTCACCCCAGTGGATCTTGCATTTAAATGACAAATTTACAAAGTCTATGCTGCTTTGTTAGGTTAGCCTGTACAACTGGTTGAGTTTTTTGTAAGAAAAAGAAGCTTTCCTTTGGAAACAAATTTGAAAAATTACTGGTTTTCATTAAAAGTTGTAGAAGTGTTTCTTTCTTTTTTTCATTTTTTATCCAAAATATTCTGGTGAAAAATGACATTTTGAAGATATATATAAAATACTTGGTGTTAAACAATCATAGAATCATAGAATAGTAGAGATTGGAAGAGACCTCTGGAGATCATAGAGTCCAACCCCCCGCAGTGGTATTGCTAAAAAAAAAAAAAAAAGAAATGTTTTTTCTAATTAAATATTGAAACTTATTCTAACAGTATTTTAGACATCTGCTTTTTTTGGATTTTGCTGTTAACTGAAAAAAAAAAATTAAAAAGAAATTAATCCATTTCAAACCACTGAGTATGAAAACAATACTGGAACTGCAAATATCACAGCAAAAATTGTCCAATTGTTTCCAGCAAGTTCTTTTTATGCATTATCTTTTGAAACTTGCAAAGCATTGTACCATTCAGAAAGAAAAAACTGCCTTTAATTCTGTTTCTCAGTAGATGCATACATAAAATGAAACCCAAGTGTGATTTGTTTTTTAGATTAGCAACTCAATGAGACAGGGATCACTGCTCCATGAAATTAAGGACATTGTATGTAGGCTAAAGAAACATTCTTAAAAAGACAAAGTATTAGATTCTGTCCCAAGGAGGACATCGTGGCTGTCTAGGGGGTTTGAAGAAATGGAGAACTTAGTTTTGGGCAATGAAATAAAAAAAATATGTATGTTTGGGAGGTGTTGAAATGAGATAGTGATAAGAGGTATTACCTGGTGATATCTGTTATTCTTCAGCTACTGTTCAGTAGCAGCAGATGAAGAACTTTGATTGGCCCAGTCAAGGAAACCATCACAGTGTGCGTGTGTTGTGTTATCTCGGGAGTACAACAATCCCCAAATGCAAAATTAGAGCAGTCAATACCCACAGAAGAGAGCTTAGACTATTTTAAGACATGTGGAATGATCCCTAAGGACACAGATTCCCTAGAAGACTTCTAAAAAGATTTAAAGCTTCTTTTTTTATCTATAGACAGCTTCATAAAATTAACTGCTAAAATGTGTTAAAATAATCTGTGTAGCAGAGTCCTTTCAGAAACAATATATTTATCAGGATCAGACTTCTAAACAGGGCTGAACATCTCAATTAAAGGTTAATATCTTCTGTGGCTCGGAGTATTGACTGCTGAGGAAGCCCTAGGCAGACACTACTGTAGAAACCCTGCAGGTAATTTTGCAAAGGAAAAGCCAATAGGTACCATGTATTTTAAAGACTTTGTTGTGTCCTACTTTAACACAAAAGAGTTTCCTTTTTGTTTGTTAAAACCATAGCCTCCTTGGCTGTCCGTAAACAGCTTCCTTCAGCTCCAAGAACAAAAAGGATTCTGCTTTGTGGATTTTGTGTAGGTGTGTTCTGGCTATTAGTAAGCTGTCAGGAGCTATGTATTGCTGATGTAGAAAAAAGAGAGGCTTCCCATCACCATCTGTGGTGCATCTAACCTACATTTTAAAGGACAGCTGAGACTGCAATCAAATAATCTGTCTTAATGAGCTGGGGCTCCAAGTGGAACATCTGGCACAAAATCAGGAGTGAATATGTAGCACTCTTCCTCATGCTTGCCATCCCGTATAACTGGTCACACAACACATGGCCCAAAAGAGAAATAGGCAAGGTTCTACCAAAGACAGTAATTTCAGAAGGAAGAACAGGACATGAAACACTCTTTCCAGTCAGGCACCCGTAATGGTTTAGGAATAAGCTCTGAATCGCTTTTTTTTTTTTTTTTTAACATCAAACTGGAATAAGAAATAATGCCTCACAAATTAACCACAGCCTTGTAAGTAAGGATGGACAAGAAACATATAGAAATCTTCTGGATTACTTTTAAGGGACTGATGCTTTTGCATCCAACTTCAGTAAGCAAGGTAGCATCTACACAAGTTACATCTTCAAAGATTTTAAAGAATAGATGAGGGTTTTGTGATAGCCCAGCTAGAGGTCACTAATATGTGGCTAAATGAGGCAAGGTTCCCACTAGGCAGCAGGAATTGTGTTGATGAATTCCAACTATGTAACGCATTTTATTTTCACATCATTCCATGAACATTAACTAACTATTCCTCATAGCACCATGGAGTAGTGAACAGGAAAGGATAGTTATTCAGAAATATCAGTAAATATTTAATTTCTTTTCTTTCTTTTTTTTTTTTTTTTTTAAATGGATTGTTTTCATGGAGTAATTCCACAGTTTGACTTATTGATATCAGCCCATTAAAAGAGGGAACAACTGTGACATGGTAGGTAAGGCATGTTTTCAAAAAATAATCCTACAGGTAATGTAATGTAGCAAGCAGAAATCGCTTGTTTCAGTGGGACACTGCAAAGAACAAACGAAACAGTAAAATATATGGTGACACAGATGCTCAGGAGACTTGCTTCTGAGACTCCCATTTTATTTTTAACTACAAAGGCAAGATTGTCCCTTATGTTCCGTGAAGATGTGCCAGAGGAAGGTTGCCATGGCAGAGGATAACCACATTAAGTCTCCCAGCCTCCAGCATGTCTACTGCTATTTCCACCCACTCACCCATCTGGCCAGGTTGCAGCAAAGGTGTGATGCCTTGGGGTCCAACACACAGACCCACCAAGGAATTCTTGCCTGGTCTGTTTGTGGTTGGATTAGAGCATTTCTCATCACCATGTGTATTAAGATGTCCAGGAACACTACATGAATCCAACCAGCTAGATTTGTCAGCCTAAATTATTCCCCAGACACCTTCCAGCTATACCATTTGGGACTCTGAATTTTGTTAAATCCGATTCCCTTGCAGGGTCAGGATTGATCAACACACGACTTTCTTTGGCAGCAGAGGAACATGTTCTTTGGCCACATCCTGTACCCATAAAAGATGAAAGTAAACCTCCTATTGCCTTCGTAAAGGTCAGCTTTTCAAATTGCCTTCGTATATGTAGTGTATAGGGGTGTGAGGAAAGGTCATAAGCACTCTTGCTACTTGAAAAGAGGGAGGGCTAGAGTTAACTCAGCACATTCCAGGAGCAGTGCTTCAAGGCCATTTTATTCCACTTGAGTCAGGACTGAATCCATACTCTACCTTCATGCTAGAAGGAATTTAGCTTACTTCTGGTGGTTTTGCCAGTCTACTGGCTAAATTTCAGTTTGGATAATTACATTTTGCTTACATAAATTATTTTAATAGTTTCAAAGAGGGGATATTACTCTCTGCTTCCTCTTCCAAAGCTATTTGTTAGTGTTAGTAGGAGAGATGAAATGGGCCAACCCACTAGACAGGTGTCTGCATTTTAATGGAGGATGAAAATCCCACCTTAGAGTACACATTTTGTGCAGGGAATTTCAGTCCACGTCCAACCTACATGAAAGATGGAGAGCTATTAACATCTTTCTGAAACCTCACAACTCTCAGCCTGTGATATATCTCCCTCAATCTTACTCTCATGTATCAGTCTGTGTCTCTGACAGCTTTTCTGGGATGGCTTAATAAAGCTCGGTTCTTAACTCCTCATTTTCTCATTGTAAGCTAACTAGTTTCTTCCTTTCTTTCCTCTGTCATCAAACTCCTTCCTTCAAGATCCACTCTGTCGCCTGGTCAGTGGTCTCCTGTTATTGTCCACTGACATCCAGGTTAGCTAAACATCTTGTTGCTGACCTAGGCAGGCAGTTCTTCATTCCAGTGTAGCACCATCCATCCTTCCCTCTGCTCATCACAAACTGAAGCTCCCAAATTATTCCCTTCTTCTTTAAATTATCCTTCTAGAGCCTCGCTGTGGAAATTATGCTTTTAGCTATCTTCATCCTTAGATCTTTCTGACACAAGCTGATATTTCCTCTCTGTACCCAATCCAGTATTCTTTTATCATATCTTAACCATCAAGTCCATCACAAGTTTCATTGTTCTTATAGTCTCTTGCCCTTCTTAAATTTCTTCAGTGATCCTGTCTATCAGATAATTCATTCCAGCCTTGAGATTTTCATTGTCATCACTTTGGGTGTCATTCTTATGCCCGGAATCCCCTAATTTTTCACATCCTTTAAGTCTGTGACCCAAAATGACATTCTTCCTGCATCAAGGAATTAAGTTATGTTATCTTTATTATTATTCATTAAACAGAGCTTTTAGAACAGCTAATGCATGTGCACAAACTTATTGTTCACAAGGTCTGATTGTTCTAACACTCATTCTGTGAATTCGTTACTAGAAGATGAAATTTCTTCAGTGTATGAGGAACAGACCAAAAGACACACATGTAGGATGGGAACATTTTGAAGTGCAATGTGCAAGGTTCTCAAGTAAAACACATGATATTTGGGGATGAGGATTATGCTGCTAAATGACTCTCTTTCCCAGCTGTTTTTTGCAGGGAGTACTATAGGTACTAGTATGGTGGACTGGATGGATTATCCCATCTGCTTAAATGCACAAATCCTGATGCCCCTTCTCCCTCCCATAGCCTCCTTCCTGCTGCTTTTTATGCTTGTTCATTTGGTCAGATTTGACGTTCTGCAATGATTTATGCACACATAATCTGAATATTGCCAGTAGTCGCACTGATTATGACTGATACTTGCTGGAGTAAAGTGTTGGTCTAAATCACTTCATAGGCTGCCCTTGCTTTGGGTAAGAATTGTAGGCAATTCTACTCATCAGCTGTGAACTGATCTCAGGTGCTATCAAGATTCTTATTTTTTAAAAATCATAGATTTTGCAATTTCTGGATGTTGTAGCAGTTCTAACAGATTTGAGGATTCTGACCTTCTACTGTTATTCGTATGGAGATGAACAACCCAATGCCGAAGAAAATGTCAGTATATTCCCTGAATATCCTTATAAACAAGAGAAAGAAATCAATGAAACATGGTATAAACATTTCCCAGGAAAAAATATTTTTCTGTGTCATGAAGTTAATTTAAAAAGCCTTGGATATTGAATATTTCTGAGAGTGGAAGGTCTTTCTTGTGAGTCACTGTTTTTATAGCTGCTAATGTACACAGAACTTATCATTTCACTGTGTTCTTTTGAATACCTCCATATCATTAATATTTTCTCACTAAATATTTAAATACTTTTTTTTTCCTCAGTTTGTACATCTTTTCTCCCTCAGTTCTCCCATGGGCTTAAATGTTGCATTTGCATATTTATATAATAATGTAACTTGAAGGAACACCACGACGCAAGTAGAGATCCATGGGTGCTGCACAGCCCATGAAGAGAAATTGAAGACATTTGCCATAAATTATAAAAATGTTTTGGGCTCCTGTACTCCAAGAGAGCTTTGTTAAGGTCATCTATGTGTCATGCCATAGGCAAGTGCTACCCTGAAAAAAGAAAAATTGAGTTCCATAGGTGATTCTGAAGTCTTGGAACATCTTAAATCTTACATCAATATCGAAAAGCAGAATGCGTGGCTTCATTTTTCCTCACTACATTTTTGTTCTGCAGAACTTAATTATTTCAACACTTCATTCCAGATCCACCAGGGTAGTCTGATCACACCAAGACTACATGTCTTTCTCCAAAACCAAAACATGCTTCCCTCTGTCCCTGTCTTTTTGTTGGCATGAACTGCAGAAAGGGAATCTGCATGGTCTCCTCTGTCAAAAATGGTTAGACAGACTGCCAGGGAACTGGGAGCTTGGAAACTGGCCAGGTTTGTTGCCAAATGACTCATGGGCTGGGAAATTTGATTTTTACTCAAAGGACTTCCAGTTCTGGTGCACCTCTCCTATGAAAATAGGTCAGCTGAGATCTCATGCCCTGGAAAGCTTGGAAACATCTGATCCTAAATCATTCACAGTCAGTTTCTTGAAAATCTAACAGGCAGTCAAGAAGACCACTTTCACTGTTATTTGTCAGTACAATTTTCATGGTCTTCGCTGAAAATAGATCCTCTAACTGAAGTTTCAGCTCTGCAGTTTCTAATGGAGAAGCACCTGCTCTGAGAACTCTTAACTGTAGTTACAGAGTCTCTCCAGAAGTTCAAGGATATGTTCCAAGCCACAACCTTTACACTGGGATTACGAAGGAGCAACATAAATGTTGACTTTTTCAGCTACATTCTTTTGCACTGTGAAATTTCCCCTTTTACATCACTGAGACACACTCACAGAGCTGAAGAGAAACGTGTTCTTCCCCAGAAAAAAATCATATTAAAATCCCATTAACATCTCACTGGAGTAAATGCATGTTTTGATATTACCTTTCCAGTGTTGGGATTAATATTTTAAGAAATTTTACTTTGCCATGAGTTCAAATTGGAGGAAATGCCAAATTAATATTGGAAAGAGTGAAGAGAAAAGGAGGATGCCAAAGCATGGGTGGAGGCTGATGAGATGGCTAATGCTCAGATGAATACTGGTGGTGATACCATCTTTTACACGGGCTGAAAGCAGTGGACATGAGCTCAGGTGTGGTGGAAAGAAGAGGTCGGATGTGATGACAGTGCAACAGAGAGTGTCAAGGCTAGATGTGTGAGAAGATGCAGCCAGCCAATGTGCCAACAATGATTATACTTCCTATGACTTTTAGTATTGTCCTTGAGTCCTTAAATACCTGCATTGCGCAACAGCACTGTCAGTTATTAAGTATCTATCTCTTTTAATTGGTTAGATGACAACTTGCTTCAAACCCAAACAGCTGGTTCCGTGAATAACAAATTCAAGAACAGGAGAAATACCAGTAATTTAAATCTGCAGTATATCCAATTGTTGTTCTAAATTCTAAGGAGTTATTTTTTTATATATATATTTTAATGATAAAATAATCATGATAGTTTTTCTGTTTAAATATATAGTAAATGAGACTTTAAAGGGATTTTTATTTTCCTTTTATCAGTACAAAGTTAATTTCATTTGGTCTAATAGTTCTCATTTGCGTTTTAATAAAACCCCTCAAGTATACTTTGTCTTCCTAAGAACTTCACTGTCATAAATCAGTATAACTGCATTGACTTTAGAAATGCTGCCACAATTTGTATCAGTTGCGGATCCAACTCTCGATACTTTGGTGCTGGGTGCCAGCACAACAGTTCACTGGAGTTTACTTGAATGTTCCTGATCGACAGAAAGAAATCCCTCCCTTTTTTCCTTTTTCATGATAAGAATTTCTACTTCTTTTTTAAGATTCTGATCCTGCAAGGCCCTTGAACCCCCATTTCCTGCCATTTGCAAGGGCCTTTCATTGAGTTCAGTGGGAAACCAGGGCTCTTGACCCTCTGGAGGACAGGACCGTAATACCTGGAAGGAACCTGCCTTGCATCTTGTACAACCTGCTAATATGCTTGTGCATTCATGCACAGCAATTGATCTTACAAGCTTCTGAGTGTTCACTGGATTCGCCATTATACCATGAATATTTTATAGCTGCACCACTATAATAACAGTAATTACATCTGCCCTTTTACAGAACCTTTTATCTAAGGATTTCAAGGTGCTTTATGGATGTTAATTAAGCCCTGTGGTCTTCTTGTGGAGTAAGAATTATTATTACCATTCTGCAAATGGGGAAGCTGAGGTACAGAAAATCTGAACTTGACCTTGCCCAAGGTCATATCATAAATTGCTGCTAGGATGAGGAGATGAATTCAAGGGTCCTTGCTCCAGACTCACAGTAGTTATTTACTTGATTTGGACTATGCCACCAACTGGAGAAAAGTTTTAGAAGCTGAAACTTAAAATATTTTCCTATTAATTGGAATATTGCAAATTTGTGCTTCTCTGAAGGGTCACTATGCACCTTAATACATCCTCACAAAATAATCCACATGTCAAAAGGTGCTCACTGAAGTGAATTTGAGATGTTACATCCAGAGGACCTGATCCTGCATCAGAGATGCCAGTGGAGACATTTCGCAAGTATTAGCCCAGTCTTGCAGGTACCAGTACAAAACTATTAATGCCACCATGAGCCATTCATAGGCTGTGAACAAAGACCATAGTTGAAAAGCACTTTTTCCTCAATTGCTTTACTAATAGTGCAAAGATGTCCCAAGGTATATCCTAATATCAGTGCCTGTAATTTAGACGAATGAAAATGACTTATTGCGAGTGCCTCTTTGATAAACTTATATAGTATGAGAGTGCTAGCCCCTGATTGCCTTCCAAAAAAAAAAAAAATGATTATGCAGGTATGCTTGTGTCTAAAATGACCATGAAAAACACCTATTTGTCCAAGGGAAATGAGCACATTTGGGAAGGTAAACTTCCAGGAAGAAATTCCAGATTAGTGAGCCTACATGCACAACAGAAGTAAGCTGTGGTGTTTTATCTGTGTCACAACACTGAGGGAACATGAAATGTCTCCACATTCCCAACTTCAGACTTAACGGGACCAAAATCATGTGAGGGATTTCCCTGCAGCTGGGGAACAGATGTGTGTGAGGTTATGCAACGCGGAAAGTGGGGACAGTAGTCCCATGCCCTGAGCTGCTGCTCCCCACGACACTGAGCTGGTTTGGTATAGGAGAACTCACAGAAATATGAAATGCTATAAAGTGGAAAAAATCTTGGATTCTCAAAAGTAACTGGGAAAATATCACTTACTCCTGCCCATCCAGGATGTTCTTCAGGGAGTTCAGAGATGCTTTTACGAGTTAAGAAGACACAGTAATTACTGTAAATGATGTAAAATCCTTTAACCTATAAGAGATTTGACCAGTCTAATCAATATCTTGCAATAACAAAGTTTAGCCTGGAAAGAACTGTCGCGCAGTAACAACATTG
The DNA here is from genome assembly GCA_013396935.1 of Baryphthengus martii. Lineage (NCBI taxonomy): Eukaryota > Metazoa > Chordata > Aves > Coraciiformes > Momotidae > Baryphthengus > Baryphthengus martii. The sequence continues at coordinate 265,497 of VWZK01019956.1, forward strand.
TTTACGATTTCCTCTGTATAATTTCCATGCTTTCAGTCCAACAAAACTTTGTCTTTCAGCAAAACACTATCACAGAGTAGAGCTAGTGGACAGAGTCCCATATGAATATTACCACAAAAACCCGCCCTGTGTTTCTGACCTGGGTGGAGGTTTATAAGGATGTGCTGGGTGCTTGCACATCCAAGGTGACTAGGAGTGAAACAAGACCATCATTACTACAGAGAAACGTCTGGTGCAGATAACACTCACCGAGAAATGAGTTATCCTCTTAGCAAAATTTTCCAATTCTTTTTTTTCTTTCTTTTTTTTTTTTCGTTTTCTTCCTTGTGAACTCTATGTATGGATTTCTTTCCCCAGCAGGGCTATGTAAGCAGCTTTCTCCTTTATAAGAGGATCGTTCATGGGAAAAACATCCAAGGAAACTACTTTACTCTATCTTTGACTATAACTACTCATCTGAAAGAAAACATTGGACATAGCAACAAAGTAATGTTCCACAGATTTCCAACAGCAGCTCTCTGAACTGTGTGTTGTGAACAGACCTGTAAAGTTCAAGATCTGATTTGCAAACACCTGAGTACAGCCTGACAATTTCACTGTTGCCTTTTACTTACTCATTTCTGCTCTTCTGCCTTACCACCTCTCAGCTTTGATGCATTGAGAATCATTAGTAAGTAAAGAACATTTAATCTATGCTGCCGAGTTTACATTTCTGACCAAAAGCAAAAACTCATACCGATTAATTATTTACTGAGCTGGAGACTTCTAAAATGTATCTGAAGGAAGTTCACAGATTTATTAATTTCTGTTCATCTTATTTGGACTTTTGTTAATGGGATTTTAAGCAGGTGAATGGCTGTTTTATTTTTACATGCATCATGCTCAGTTTAAATGCCATTTCATTAAAAGCTGTTTATGAACAAAACACTTGAAAGTAAATGCGAATTGCCCAAAGCATTTTTCTGCATTGCCTGTGCTTAGGCTGTTCCCTGAAATCAAGGATTTCATGGATTTTTGCTTTGTTTCCATTACAGGTTTCTATTCCATGCCTATAACAAATGAAAAAATTGAATTGGAATGGACATTGCTTTTTGAAAACCACGAAGTGCTTGATTTATTCAAATTATGTTTGCATAGGAATTTTTTCACCCATCAGTGAAATGCAGCTGCCTCTGGCTTGGAAGACGCCAGTCTTTAAAAAGAAGCATCGCTAAGTGAGAAGAACTTTATCTAATATAAAACTTGAGGAGGAATGTGGACTTGCAGAATGTAATTACTCATTTGGATCTTAGCCCAGACACCAAAGCTATCATTCCCTCTTTAGCAAAAGTAACTTGGAATCTTAAGTGGTTACAGATAATGAAAGCTTTGATTCTGCAACCTTTCTGGAAAATACAAATAGTATTAGTAGTATAACGCTTCCCAAATATTTAGATGTAACTGCATTTAACATCTACACAGCACTTTAATCAGGATTATCTCCAAGTGCTCTATAAAAGTAAAGATGTGTTTGACGTTCAGGGCAGCCCTAGTCACTACTTTTGGTTCTCTACTTTTCAAAACCTGAAATACCTTGTTGCAAGGCAAATTATTGGCTCTCTTCTGGCCTCTCAGTTCGTGCAGAACTTCTCAGTGTTTCTGACAGCAAAGTTTTCTGCATGGATCATTGGTAGATGTAGCTACAAGGATGTGGTCACACAGTGGTGACTATGACAGCCATGGTTGGTTTGAAGGATTGCTTCACCTTCCAGCCTATTGATTTTGGGGTTTGTAGCAGCATATTTAGCACTGTTGTCAAAGTCATGGATGGATTTGTGATAAAGCTTCCGTGGTATTTCAAAAGCAGTGAGAGTGAGATCCCAGAGTGGGCACATCTATTTTCTGTATGATGTGCAACACCTATGTAATCATTTCTATCCAGAGCAAAATTAACCTCTCAGTCGGTGAGCATGTTTCAGCAATGGAGATGTTATCTGTTTCCTTCTGTATCCTTGACATTTTCGTTGGTTTCCCCAAAGGTTTCTCTGTCTTCCCTTCCCAGATTTTGAGCTATTGCCAGACTGTCATCTGAAGATCTGTATTATTTTACATTGTCCTGGGAAAATATCTGTCCCATAATTGGAAGAGAAAGGAAATATTATCCAAATGGTACTAAAATTCCAATTTTATGTACTGTAGCAGTTTCATAAAACCCATTGGGAAGATAGGAAGAAAGACTTTATGGGAAAAAAAAAGAGCGGAAGGTTGCAAGGAATGGCACATAAATGAAAAGAAAGAGGATGTGGGGCTTTTTTCCCTTTTAAATTGAGGAGTCTAAATGTCCTTAAAATTTTTTACAGCCTTACCTTACAAGATGTTAGAGTCTGTTATGTGAACTCTCTGTAATAATAATAATAATAAAAAAATATTTCTGTACAGTATATGATGTATCAATTTACATCTATGAAACTGCAAAACACATTCCAACTGATTGCATGAGCTTTATAGAATTTATAGTAAAGCTTGGTGTTCCCTAAATTGGCTTTGTCCCCGTACTGTGCATCAGAATTACAGCATCAGGATTTCCTGAAGAGTGATACTGATTAAGTCAATTACTGGTCTATTACTGAGTTTGGGGGCATGAAATGAAATTTGAAGGTCACATAAATTTCTCTTGTGAATAAACTTCTCTGTGTGTGCAGAGGAGACTGCAGAGAGAAAAAAACTTTTTCTATAAGAAGGATTTGTTGTTCCCACACTTTCAAGGCAGAAGGTGTATTTAAGGATAAAGACAGTAAAGGACTTTTGGGGAAAGAAAAAAAGAGGTATTGTGACCTCAAAGAAAAGTCTCTATGCATAAAAGTCCTGACTTCTAGAAATGCTTTTCAGTTCATAAGTGTTCCCTCAAGAGATTAGGAGGTTCAGTAGAAACATCATTTTGAGTGACTGTGAATAGAAACTTCATTTAGTTCTAGGGAAGGTTTTCCTCATGGTACGGAGGTACTGAATGCTTTCTGTGCTTCACTCTTTACTAGTAAGACTGGCCTTTAGAAGTCTAAGGACCTAAAAACTAGCAATAAAGTTTGGAGCAAGAAATACATGCATTTGGTGGAAGAAGATCAAGTTAGAGAATACTTAGAAGTCCATAAACTCTGATGAGAGGTAACCATGAATTCTGAGCTGGTTGATGTCACTAAAAAGACACTCTCAATAATCTTCTAACAATTGGAGTGACTGGAAGAAGTACTCAGGGACAAGAGGAAAGCAAACGTCACCTATCTACAAAACAGGCAGAAAGGAGGACCTAAGGAACTACAATCTGGTCAGCAAGTCTCACCTCAATCCCTGGAAAGGCGATGGAGCAGCTAATCCTGGAAAATATTTCCAGGCACATGAATGATTGAAACACCAGGTCTTGCTGTGCTGTTGTCCAGAGGGACCTGGACAGGCTGGAGAAATGGTCTGACAGGAACCTTAAGAAGTTCAGCAAGAGGAATTGCAAAGTCCTGCACTTGGGGAGAAAAAACTCCATGAATATGCTGGGGATTGACCCAATGAAAAGCAGCTTTGCAGAAAGGCCTTGGGGATCCTAGTGGACACCCAGCTGACCATGAGACAGCAACAAACTCTTGCGGCAAAGGAAGCCAACATTATACTGGACTGTGTTAGGAAGAGTTTTCAGCAGATCAAGGGAGGTTCTCCTTACTCTCTACTCAGCACTGGTGAAGCCACACCTGGAGTACTGTGTTCAGTTCTGCGCTCCCTAGTGTTACAGACATATAGGAACAGTAGGATGATGAAGGGACTGGAACATCTATACAACCACCTGAAAGAAGATTGTAGCAAGGTTGGGGTCAATCTCTTCTCCCAAGGAACAAGCAACAGGACAAGAGGAAACAGCTTCAAGTTGTACTGGAGGAGGTTTAGGTTGGATATGAGGAAAAATTTCTTCCCCAAAAGGCTTGTCAAGCCCTAGAACAGGCTTCCCAGGGAAGTCATAGATTCCCCATCCCTGGAGGTGTTTAAAAGCCATGTAGATGTGTTGCTGAGGGATGTGGTTTAGTGGTGACTTGGCAGTACTGGGTTAATGGTTGGACTTGATGATCTTAAAGGTATCTTCAAACCAAAACTATTCTATGATTCTCTCTCTCCTATGAGGAAAGACCGAGAGATGCGACTGTTTAGCCTAGAGAAGGAGGGGATGCCGTCAAGGTATATTGTACGTGAAGGGAAGGTGCAAAGTGGACAGAGCCAGACTCTTTCCAGTGGTGCCCAGTGACAGATCCAGAGGCTTGTGGGTACAAACAGGAGGGTCCCTCTGAACATCAGGAAACACTTTTTGGTTGTGAGGGTGACTGAGCACTGGCACAGGTCGTCCAGGGACAGGTTGTGGGCTCTCTATCCTTGGAGATATCCCAAAGCCATCAGGGCACAGTCCTGGTCAACTGGCTCTAGGTGGGCCTGATTGAGCAGGGGAGTCAGAAAATGTGACCTACAGAGGTCCCTTCCAACCTCAACCATTCTGCGATTCTGTGATTCTGTAGTACAGCAATTCTGTGATTCTGAGTCTGAATAACTTTCAGCTTTACAGATCTGAAGATCTTCAAAATAAGATCAGAGGTGTAAAGTCATCTGACTTTACAGGTACTCTCCTGGCTGTTAAAAGAACATGTTCTCCTAAGTCTACCAGGTGGTCTGAAAACTCCCTTTTAAATGTTTCAAGCACTTTATCATCCAATTTAAAATACCCTAAACCAAAAGATTTCTAATTATACATTGCCTCAGGGAAGGAAAATTGCAGGTTTCCTGGGTCCTACTGTTGGATTTCACCTGGCCCATCAGAGTCAGAGGGAAGAGACAGAAACAGGTCAGCATGCGGTAGAGCAGAGAGCAGCAGGTAAGAAAGGATGATAGAGGAGTCTGAGAAATTGCTGGTAATTGTGGTCCAGCCCTTGAAAAATTTCTGTCAAGAGGCAGCACCAGACACATGCTAATTTTCAGCAGTCTGTGAGCTTCCCATGATACTGAGAAAAGCTTGTTTTCTTTTTTTTCCCCCTTTGCTCTGTATGTGTGTATTTGTGGCCACATTGCAGAGTTAGAAGGAGCTATTCATTTCCTTACAAAATGGTATTTGCAATCTTCTTTCCCTTTTAACAAACTCATCCATCTTCACAGCACCTTTGCTACTAGGCAATTTCTACAAATCAAGTAGAACATTCGATCTCTGTTGTTTTTAATGATCATTCTTGCCAATATTTATAATGTGACTCGAAAGTTGAGGCAGACCATGAGTTAGATATTTATTATTAATTAATGTGTCACTCCCCAGTGCATGTACAGGCTGTGGAAACTAGTAGCCATGTTTAATTCTACAAGAGAGGTTGGAGGCATTTGTAAACCGCTAATGCATTTAAAAGATGTTCCTCCCTCCCTCTCTTTGGAGATTGAGTTCATTTCTTCACGCTGTTGTCTCCCTTTTAATTGCTGTAATCTCAATTCTCCAACCTGAATTTCACCTCCCTCTTGTTCAAACTCCTGTTGCCTCCGACTCTTGCAATCTTAACACTCTTTCTAGTACATTTATTAGAACTTTTTATAGCACAAGAGGTTTTAGTCTACACAGAGCATGTAGACTGAAACTGAAGCATGGTGGCTTTCATGCAAAGATATCTCAGGTGATAAACAGTCAATGCAGTAGTGATTGCGCACATCTTTCTTGCCTCCTGTGCTTATTTTCTGTTTTCCTATTCCAAACCAAAATATCACACAGCTGGTGTTGAGCATGTCTCAGTGGAAATCAAATAATTCAAGTAGAGGAAATAAGAGGTAATTTTTTTCCTCTTTCCTGCAGGTTAAGTCAGTTGGAGCTGTTGTTGGTTGGATTTGTTATACCCTTGAATTGTCTCAAGCACAGTTCCTGTGATTTTCCCATGAGAGCAAGCGGGAGCACGTGAAAATTGCATGCTGGAATTTTTCGTTTGTATGTTAAATGTCATGTAAAAGCAGTAATTTGAATTAAATTCCTAATATATCATACAATCATAGATGTCCTGGGTTGGAAGGAACCTCCAAAGGTCCATCCAGTCCAAACCCCCTGCAGTGAGCAGGGACATCCTCAACTAGATCAGGTTGCTCAGAGCCTCATCAAGCCTGACTTTGGAAGTCTTGAGGGATGGGTCCTCCACCACCAACCTGGGGAACCTGTTCCAGTGTTCCATCACCCTCATAGTAAAGAACTTCTTCCTCATGTCCCAGTTTAGATTGGCTCTTCTCTGCCTTTAACTTTTTCCAGTGGATCACTACCCCCACGTGCTCTTAGACATTTCCCAAATCTTAGGCCACAAATACCCCTTCCTATATTTCTTCTTTTCTCCAGCTTCTTCTTTAATTCCTTCCTTATCATCTCAAGGGAAAGTTAGTGCATTTTTAGGATTTAATTTCCCGCTTTCTGGATCAATGTGGGATAAACCTAATCATAGTCGCTATTGAGAATAGTATGATGCAACTGATGGAATTAATAAGAAATGAATAGTTATATGTTTTCAAAGCCTACTCCTCTCTGTCTTAGAAAGCCCTTCAGATGGGTACAAACTGAATACACTGAGTTCAATAGATATTAAAAAAAATCTCAATAAAACGAACTAAATTCCATAGAGCTAATATTTCCTGAGATCATTGTTAACTTACCTCCAGCATATTGGTGACATGCCAGCAGATTGATTTGCAAAATTTCTCTCTGTCTTTATAACGTGCTATAAAGTACTTTATGGGACCAAAGACAGATATATCCTTGTCTTAGAGAGCTTACAAATTACAGCTTAATTAAAACTCTGTGGGACACAAAGGGAAGACAAGGGCACAAGATAAAAATCAGGAGGCTATATTCTTGCAAAATGGATTCTCATTACCCTGAACAGAATCATAACAGGGAGTGTATGTCTCTCAGTGAGAGATCTTTTACAACACTGTAAATAGAGCTGGTAAATGCTAAAGTTTTCATTCTGTTGGACAGGGAGAAGCAAAGGTCAGTCAGAAAAGGAGAAGGGAGTAAAAGGGCCCCTGGAACAGAGTGACAAAGAACCACTTTGGGCAGATTCCTGGCGAAAAGGTAGCAACCGTGGGCAGAATAAGGCAATGAGAAGACAAGGGAAGAAATTTCCATTTGTGCCAGTGGAAGGACTAAAGTCACCTCCATAGAGCTCCAAGTTCTGATCACCCTCAATGTCTCACTGTCATGGGAAACAGCTCTTCATGTCGGTCTAACTCCTCTATTTACCTTTCTTTAGGTTTGGGTACTGATGCAGAACCTGTTACACAAAAAGTACACAGAGTAGAGGGGAGGATGACAAGCAGTGTGATAAAAGCATGTCTATGTCATTAAATTTTGAAAACGCAATATTGCTTTTATCAAGAGAGTGACAGCCAAACTGAAGGCCTCTTAGTCTCAATAGCAAAACACCCATTTATTTCAGCCTGGCCCTAAGCACTTAATAAGAGATAAGAAACACTTCTGGAGACATAGGAAAGCAATATCTAGCTGTTTTTTAGAGATGTGACTGTGTTTAGGTGAATCTAAAGTGCTAATAAATATTAAAGTTGTTAAGTTCACTTATTCAGAACTGCAATGCAGGGAGATGAATAGTCCTGTCAGTTCAGGACACCTGAAAGCCAGGAAGAGGTAAAACAAGTGACAGCCAGAAACAAGCATGAAAAATTATTGATTAAGGTGAAGGGACTGATTTAAACAGACAGAAAAGGTGAACCTAGAGTGATGTAAAGGAGGTTGCTTTAGAGTTAGTTCTGCACTGGAGACATACTGGGGTCCCGTGTGTAATGTGAGTCGGATTTTAGTTCCAGATTGAGACCCCTTATTTAATCATACATATGTAGCATTAGCATTTGGGGTCTTCAACATTGCATAAATGCATGCACTGCATACCAAATACGCATATAAATGTAATCCTTAAGTGGGAAGTATGAGGTACTGACGTTGTTTGGATTGATCAGCTAGAATTTTCTACCATGGAACGTTAGAGAGCTGAAGCAGTGCAGTTCTTTCAGAAGGTTGTATCACACAAGGTCATCCCCAAGAGTATAACGTGCTGGTTTAATTCACAGCCTCATAACAATAGCTGGAAAATTCTTAGCCAAACTGAATTATGCAGTAAAAATACCACAAAAGCAGTTCAAGCCAGTATGTTTTATTTTGCAACTGAGATGGACTGAGAACCCAACTGGTGATCGTCAGGGATCTGCCAGTGAACGATAATTCAGTGCCTCCAATCATGTGTCCACATTCACATTATTCGGAAACTAACAGAGGGAGAAACAAAGCAAATAAAGCCAGAGGGGTTTTTGCTGAATTTTATTGAACTAAAAATGGAAGTATGAAATGAGGTTGAACAGGCAATAAGACGTATACACAGGAAATTTTTGGCCTCAACATAAGGATAATTGCAAACTGCCGAAGTTTAACATTAGCCTATTAGTACTGGTTTTGCTTTAATAGTACATCTCTAGACTGGGAAAAAAATGAAAGGCTTACTTCCTCCTTGTGGTCCATGTTGCATTGCAAGGAAAGAGGGAAAATACCTAGAGCAACACGTCATTAGTTAATACAAAAAATAGCCCTTCTTTGTTTAAATCATCAGCTTATATTAAGATCCATATGTGGCTGCCTTCTAGGCATTGTTGTTTTAGCACTATTAATTAGAGCTGATGGAATTAATTTCCTTTTGCATCTGTATGTCAAATGTGGTAAGAAATATATTGCAAATGCAACATCTCTTTCTGATCTTTGCTTTCAGAAATAGGATTGGAGACGACTGAGGAGAAGAAGTTCAGAGACATACCAGCCCTCAAAAAAACAGTTTCAAAAAATCTCCCCAAGAAGAATTGTAGCATTCATTTTCAAACTTTGTATTAATAATGGGGTTTAATGTAATATTTTATGGAGGGATTTTTTAAATTTGGATCAGGATTCTGCCTTAAGTCCTCATTAAAATACATCTCCCCCCTCCATACCTAATTCTTTCCATGGAGCTGTAGATGCTGCTGATTTTGTCTTAGGGACAATAAAATAACATCTTGCTCACAGACAGTACTCGTTTCACATGTATCAAAATAGGAGTGTGTGTTGCTGTGTGAATGACTGCTCTGGTTTTGCCTGCGATAAAGTTAAATTTCTTCTTATTAGCTGGTATAAGGCTGTGTTTTGGATTTGTGCTGGAAACAGTGTTGATAACACAGCGATGTTTCAGTTGTTGCTGAGAAGCACTTACAGAGAATTAAGAGCTCTTCTGCTCCTCACATCCCACCCCACCAGCAAGCAGACTAGGGGTGCACAAGGAGTTGGAAGGAGACATATGCAGCTTTTACTTCACCTATTAAACCATCTGTATCTCAGCCCATGAGTTTCCTCAGTCTACTTTCCAGTTCTGTCCTCCATTCTGCTGCAGGGGAAGTGAGTGAGTGGCTTTGTAGCGCTTAGTTATCAGCTGGGGTTGAACCACAACAATAACGTTAACTCTGCCCTATACAGCAGTTAGGAGGGGAGCACAGAATTCCATATTCAGCCCCAGATGTAGCTGCATTTGATAGCATATGCTCCAGCACTTGCAATCTAGCTTTGTAAGCCTAGCCCACAACATAAAGACTATTACAGGGTTGCAGCCTGTGACTCCAAAATATGGGTTGTTACAGCTCGGGAGTCTATAAATGCAAAAGCTGGAATTTCCTAGTGAAATCACTGAATGTTATTTTTCACAACCTGGGCAAAGAAAATCATCGAGATTTATCATGGATCCTATAAACACAGAACCTGCCAAGGATCTGCCAGAGAGGTCCGAATTGCAGCCAGTCTATCCTGGCATGCAGAGGACACAGGAGGAGCATTGCATAAATGCTTGAAGAAAATTGCGTAGGTCATTACTCAAGTTCCTTCACTGCCTAGCAGCTTGTGCTGTCATTTACAGATGCATAGATTAAGTCCCGAATGGGTTGTATACGGGACCAAATAGGTTATCCTACAAAAAACCTAGTGCATTTGACCACACAGGAGGAAGAGGCCGTCCTGACAGTTCTCATCCGACTTGCACTTGTGCTTGCCAATGTGGGAATTTGTCCATGCAGATAGATAGACAGACAACAGCAGAGAAATAAGCAGTCTGCAAATGTAAACCTTGGGGTTATCAAAGCAAAAATCTATTGACTATCTTTGCTTGTATTTGTATTGGGCTTTTTGCTCCCTAACTGGAAAGAAAAATCAACAAGATTTTAACAATTTTAGACAAAACTCAAGTTTTCCTTCAAGTCATGCTATTATATTAGTATGTTTGTTGCCTAATTTGCCCAATAATCAGTAATCAAGACATAATTGGAATAGTTCAACTGGCAAAAATGTAAATTTGAGCACCTACCTTCCAAAGATGAGGTTTCTTCACAATGCCAGCTTAGAAATGAAGAAGAGAGAAATACTTAGTGAACTGCTGAAAAATATGGGCAAGCATAACTGCATCATTGTAGTCAGGAGCTTCATTATTTTAAAAGTTTATAACAATGTATAGCGTAATATAACATTTAAAACCCCCTGTGTACTCCTGAATTCATCTTTTTCCTTGCTTTCAAGATTGTTGGTAGTATCCCTGCAGGACTCTAAGATCCCATGGAGATAATGGTTTCTTTGTGACAATTTCAGTCTAAGATTTCAGCTGAAACTGCCACAATGGGCAAAGGAAACCAACACAGAAAGTCCAAGAACTTTGTTCTTAGACAACACAGAAACACAGACACTAGAAAACTGAATGGTGATAATACAGATACTTATCAAACAGGCAGCACAACCTGGAAATTAAAAACCTCCTCACTATTTGTTGAAGTACTGATGCAGCAAATGTTTTCTGTGTAAGATCTGACACAAAAAATAATTTTAATAAATACTAGAGAGACGTGTTTCAAGATTTTCTAAGTGATGCTGTAAGTCATGATAAATCTAGTGCAGAGAATGAAAGAAAGAGGCAAAGAAGCAAAGAGAGACAGAAATACAGAAAAGGAAGGAAGGAAGGGCGGAAGGAAGGGCGGAAGGAAGGAAGGGCGGAAGGAAGGAAGGAAGGAAGGAAGGAAGGAAGGAAGGAAGGAA